>BLSH010347807.1:184654-196586 GCA_018402905.1 Glandirana rugosa
TGTTTCGAGAATCTTCGTTGTGTCGAGATAAATTACACTTTGATTTGATGGAATGAGTAGGGAATACTCAAGACCGATGTCAGAGACACAGGAGCCAGAACACAGGGACAGGGAGCCAGAACACAGGGACAGGGTGCCAGAACACAGGGACAGGGTGCCAGAACACAGGGACAGGGAGCCAGAACACAGGGACAGGGAGCCGGAACACAGGGAGAGGGTGCCAGAACACAGGGACAGGGTGCCAGAACACAGGGACAGGGTGCCGGAACACAGGGACAGGGTGCCAGAACACAGGGATTTTAGCCAGAACACAGGGATTTTAATGCCAGAACACAGGGATTTTAATGCCAGGACACAGGGATTTTAGTGCCAGGACACAGGGATTTTAATACCAGGACACAGAGACTGTAGCCAGAACTCATAAGGGATGAGTAAGGTAGTTTAGTTTCACATTAAATAGAGCTGTGTTGCTTCTAAGAGCTTTGTAAGTGTGACTAAACACATTGGAATGTAGAGAATGCTGAGAATGCTGAGAGAGAGCTGCAGCTCTTCACTGAGATCAGGAGGTGGGCGGGACTGAACGGCTAACATCAGCTTGTCCCGCCCACCTCCCTCCCGACATCAAGCTGAGAATCTGACACCTCTCTCAGCATTCTCTACATTCCAATGTGATTAGTCACACTTACAAAGCACAGAACGGCTCTTAGAAGCAGCACGGCTCTGTTTAATGTGAAACTACTGATCACCCACAGACACTGACTCGGGTATAAGTCGAGGGGGGTCTTTTTCAGCACAAAAAATGTGCTGAAAAACTCGACTTATACACGAGTATATAAGGTATATTCATTTTTTTTATTTCATCTTTATTTATTTGTTCCTAGTTCACTGAAAAGCTGACTACAGTCCCCAATGTCCCTGGGGAGAAAATTCCTGAAAATGGCTCCAGTCATCATCTTACAGATGGACAGATGTTTGTACCTTTAATCCTAGCAGTTAGGTTACTTAATGCAGGTATATTTAATATGGTATTTTTCTATAAAAATGAAATACTATATACCACAATAATTTGTACAGATTTTGTCTGTGTAGCACCCTGTCCTTTTAAGGAATTATTACCTACATGTAGCTTTGCTGGGTGGTATTAGCCCAAGCTGAATTTGTAATTGATTTCTTCAATTGGCCTTCTCCTAAACTCAGTGGGGTGCTCATTTATTTCTGTTGTCAGTAGGTGTCACTGGTACCACTGGCAATAGCATGGGATTCCACAGTGATACTGGGTTATAAATATTTATATTTCCCCCAGCCAACCTGTAGGAGGTGTATTACTACTAATGCTTGCTGGGGAGGATGTACATATTTGGAGGAGGACTCATGATCTCTTTCTTTCCCAGTCTGCACCTGGGAAGGTGCTGCTGGACTGAATTATCCCGTTAGGCCGATAACCTATGTGGAACATACCATATGCTCTGGACTAGGAGTTATGCCTGAAAATAGAAGTCTTAATCTTAATAAGATGCCTACAGTGTTGTTGTGTTGGCTCAATAGTTCTTTACACTGTGTAGCTCAACATGCATCCAGAGAAGTCTGTGTTACCCTGGATATTTGTGATCCCTAATCCTCTGTCCTTGTGTGTGGTGAGAAATAACATTTCTAAAAAGACAGAAAGTGACTGGTGCACAATGTTCTTTCAGCCCCACCATTTTAGCCATGTACTCAGCCCTGGGGTGAAATCCTGGCCCTGCCTGTCTCCAGGGGTGCTCCACCTACTCCTGGAGGTCAGGGGAGCACTATACCAGTAATAATTTCTTGTTGCATTTTTCCACTTACTCAATTGCGCTCTTGCATGTCTAACAGAATGGGTTATCAGCCAAATGATCAGCGATAGAGGGTAACTGTAACTTTCAGTTTACTTAACAGATTCAAAGTTAGAAATAATATTGCTTCTAGGTATAGGATAGAAAAAAACATGCATATATTGCAAAATAATGAAGGATACCCAAATATGGACTCTTAACAGCAATGTTTCCATGAAGTAATCTAGGCAACACGTGGCTGCATATCATAGTGTCTGAGAAACTGTATAATAGCAGCAAATAGTCTAGCAGAGAATCATAAAACTTCACAGGCAGGTTCAGGGCATCTCCAGACATGTTATTTAATGGAGTTTTGAATTTTAAATGTTTTACTTTAAGCATTACTAATTTCATTGCCCCATGCCAAAATAAATTATTTTATGTTACCCATAGCATTGCCTAGCCCCTCATGCCATTTGTTTGGCAACTCCTTGTCTATTAACCTAGAAAATGTGCAGAGCAAAGGCAGTAAAACAGTACAGAGCAAAGCTATTTGTGATTATCCTCATAGACAGTGCAGTGAAGTCCATGGTAGCACTGGTACCACAGGTGAACAGCTGGAAGGATCCAAGGCCCAAGGGTGTAGCATCACCCTATTGTAACTTTAGTACTTGAGTACTTTGGCAGCAACAAGTAAGGTACTCACAGTACCTGGGTCTTTTAGAGAAGCCGTGTACTATTCTGCTTTGCCTGCAGGCTTGTTCTTGTTGAAAATACAACAGTATGTAATGTAAATTACTGTGAACTATATACTGTATGCATTATACTTATCTATGCAGCAGGTGGCACTGTACTATTATAGTGTTATAGTATGTATTCTATGATAAAAAAGGGTGTATTGTCTATCTACTGTAAGTTCAGTGCACTTATTTGTTGTTCAGTTCCTGTTTCTCATGATGTGAAGATAGATATGTTCTAACACTCTCCATAAAAGCAAAGCTATTGCTGCAAAAAAAGAAGCTTCCAGTGCATTATTTCAATACTCTGACAACAGTTCTCACAGTGGAAGCATCAGATCACATGGCCAGACACCTCTGCCTCCTCAGGTGTGGCCTCTTTAAGTTGCTGGAGGGGAGCAGAGAAATATATCTTCCCTGAGCATGTTCATGAACCCAGGGAAAGGGAGTTCAAGGGCCTGCACAGCATATGAGCATGTGAGTAAATGGATACTGCTCTACACATTCATTTTTAAATTGCATTTAAAACAGCATTTTAATAGTTAGAGATGCACAGTATATTTATGCTTGGAAACGCATACCACATTGTAAAAATTGTGGATGTTGCTGCTTTGAAACTACCAATAAATGCAATGTTAGATTTGACCAACACACTACTCACATTAATTATGCCCTTGTTCGTGCCCTAAAGTCCTAAACTAGGAATCAAACATAGTGCAGCCACATTAGTCAACTGAAAAAGTCAACCATTCTATTAACCTAGTCATCAATAAAGTAAGAACAATTAATCACTATAGCACAAAGCTACAACATTACTTGATGTTTAACTTGAAATTTGCAAAACTGCCATACAGGAGGTATATGTATGATGAAAAAAATGTAATCTTCTTAAACTCTAAGTTCAGGTAGATTTCCCAGTAGATATGTAACTTACTGAGGGCAATGACATCTGGCTCTGCCTTATGTTAATATTAGAATATTGCTATAACTCGGGGTGAAACATTAATATGTGAACACACTGAATCTAAAACCAGATGCCAACTTTAAGTCTGTTGCTAAGTATATCAAGAAAGTCCATATGCAAGCATTTATTGTCATTTGGAAGGTCAATGTTCATTAATATATAAAGAAGAAGAAGAAGTAATTTAAAGTATATTTAAAGCAAAACTTATTTCAAGAAAGAGTAGGTAATAGTTAAAACCTCTGTCATTTTTGTTTTTGTCCAACTAGGGCAGGGGTCTCAGAACTTTTTAAACAAAGGGCCAGTTTGCTGTCCTTCAGACTTAAGGGAAGCCAGACTGTGGCCAGTGGGAACAGAAAAGGTTTCAATGGGAATAAACAACTTTCATGTCAGTGGAGGAATTGTGCCATATTGTTGGTGCCATTGTGCTCCATTGTTAATGTCATTGTGCACCATCATTGGTTTCATTGTTCCCTGTCATTGGGCCCCATTGTTGATGTCACTGGGAGGAATTGTGGCCCATTCATTTGTGTCATTGAGAGGAATTGTGCCCCCCCCCATCCATGGTTTCATTGGGAGGAATTGTGCTTCCATCATTGGTGTCATTGGGAGGAATTGTGCCCCCATTTTTGGTGTCATTGGGAGGAATTGTGCTTCTATGTTTGATGTCATTGGGAGGAATTATGTCCCATTGTTGGTATCAGTGGATGAAAATAGTGCCCCAAGGGCAGGATAAAAGCAAAGCACAGGAAGTGAGAGGAAATGTTGCCAAAGTGAGGGAAATGCAGTTTTAGACAGTTGACACGTGTCATTATCTTCTCTATTACTGTTCTGGTGACAATTTAAACTTTGTGAACCAAGGAGTGTAGCGCTGCCTTCACTAAGTGTTCGCAATAGTTATGGGACCCCCTAATGTGTTCAAAAGTGGACCAACTGAGACTTATTTGCACAAAGTGAAAATATAAAAGTGATAACAAATCAAATAAATACCAATACTATCCAAAGTGAGCAAAAAACGTATATATATATATATATATGCAAAAAAAATGGGACGACCTCCTCATTGTAACTGTGCAGATTGCCAAAGTTAGCAACTGCACACACATAAACAGTGTAATAATAATAAAGGAAAAACTGACAGTAATCAGCAATACCATAAAATAGAAACAGTACACATACAAATATTATTTAGCAATAGTGGTGGGAACTCCTTCCCAATAGTTAGCCTCTTATCATGTGGAATGCATCTTTTGATGGACTAAAGTTCATTAAAAAATAAAAAAATAACAAAGCAGTTGAAGATAGAAATCCTCATTGTGCAGCAACTTAAAGAACACCACGTGATCCACCACCTTTAAATATGTGTGTGCCTTGGGTTTCCACAGGCCACTGTCACAGCTCCCGGGACAGACACATCCCTGGCAGCCCTCAATTGGCAACACCGCATGCTGAATCTGGAGCTGACTTATACGCACCTTACATCTGCTCCTGAAGAAGTGAATGAATTTCACTAAACGCACGTGTCAAGCTTTTTTAGATGCATTACAGTCATGCGTTTATAGTGTAGATTATTACGAACTTTCAGCATTCATTAATGTTTTTATATATATTTTATGATATGGATCACAAGGCAGCTCACAACTATTATTTTTATACTGCAATGTGTCATTCATGGCATCTGTGTATATTGTGACATTATGAAAGGCGAGGTGATCGATGGATGTTAGGGTTCACCTCGCATGCGTTCATTTGCAGTGAACTAACACAAAATCCAGTCCAGGTGTTACCAGCCACCTTAGCAGGGTTGGTTCCAGAACAGATTTTGTGATCCACTTGTGTCCATCAACAGGTGGTTTAAAGCAGAGTTCCACCCAGAAATGTTTTTTTTTTCTTTTTTTTTGGCATCCACTCTTAATACTAAATATATGTAACCTTTTGTTTCCTTACTTTCAAATCGCCTAGTAATACATGTATTTTTTGCTCACAATTTTGTTTCTCTCACTGCTGGACTTTTCCATTTTAGGTGAGGGCATCTGAAGCCCATCCATAGTCTCCTGGCATCTCTTCCTGAAAGAAGTGAAGGTGGGTAACCATCATGCACTCCTCGATCTCGGTCCGCCTTAAATCGTGTCATTTCCTGTCTGGAAATAACATGATTTTACAGTACAGGGAAGCCCACTGATTCCTGGGAAATGATGAGTCACATCTCCCAGGAGGCCAGGGGAAGCAGTAAGTAAAAAGGAGCCTAGGACCAAATAGGAGGCAGATTACAGAAACCACCTAGCAACAAGCGACCTAGGGTGAGTATAACATTTTTTTCCCCTTCAAAGTAAGTCTATATAGGCAAAGTACTTGAATGATGTAAAAAAAAATTCTGGGTGGAACTCCGCTTTAAATAAGCAGGAGTAAAGCAAAGGTTTGCTCTTGCTTGGGACTCAGGAAGCCAAAAACCTGAGAGAGCTGCTGAACTGAAGTTTTGCTTTGTGACTGAAACAAAAGGTTTGCATTTTCTTTGTTTTGTGGATGACTGGGAGAAGCCCTTCACCTCTGAGTTAGGAACTCGGAGAAGTTTAGTAAAAGTCTGGATGGCAAGGATTTATTTTCTGTTTTGTTTGTTTGATTTTACATGCAACATTTTAAATACAACTGGCTACAAGTCTGCTTTTAAGAAAAACCTGCCGTTTGGACTACCTTTTTCCCAGGGAAGGTGATCCCCATTGAGCTAATCCCCCACAATATACATGAATTATAATAATACTATGCCATCATGCTATCTGTATTTACAGTATCTCACAAAAGTGAGTACACCCCTCAAATTTTTGTAAATATTTTATTCTATCTTTTCGTGTGACAGCACTGAAGAAATTACAGAAATTATGGTGGTCACAAAATATTGACACTTTGGGTCCAATTTGAACACTTTCAGTTAGGGGTGTACTCACTTTTGTTGCCAGTGGTTTAGACATTAATGGTTGTGTGTTGAGTTATTTTAAGGGGACAGCAAATTTACACTGTTATACAAGCTGTACACTCACTACTTTACATTGTAGCAAAGTGTCATTTTTTTAGTGTTGCCACATGAAAAGATATAATAAAATAGTTACAAAAATGTCAGGGGTGTACTCACTTTTATGATATACTGTGTGTGTATATATATATATATATATATATATATATATATATATATATAAAATCAAAGAATCAAATTACCCAATCCGGATCTACTACAACGGAACTACTACCTAAAATATGACCATAACTTGTAATTAAGGCCAAATCTGCTGCATCATCCAACCAGTGTGAACCAAAAGCCAAAAAAACATAAATCAAAAGAAAAAAGCCCCTGAGGTAGAGGGGGAAGAAGAACTTACCCCGTCTCCTCAGAGAAAAGCGGCCAGTAAGGTCACAGAACAGCAAAATAGGTCAATTTAAATAAAAAGAATAATTTTTATTGAAGTACAAAAATTTAGTTGAATATAATAATGAAAAGGAAAACAGATTGGGGATCTGGGAGAGACTAAACCTCCAATAATAAAATCATTGACGACATTGTTGTCTCATTTAGGGAGGGGGGTAGCAGCTGCTCATGCATCTCACCATTCAGAACCGCAGACACACTCACAAAATAAACCAACAAGAAGGGCTATAATGTAAAGGGTGCTATCCGGGTATGGGATGCAGCTGTACTGGGATGGACGGAAGTCTGGCTCAAAGGTGATAAGGTGGTATGTGACAGTTGACCATAAAGTTCATCAGTAGCAGGAGTGGTGGAACCCTATTGGAGTGTAGGGACCAGATGGCTGATTGAGTATAGCACAGTTAATGCACTCTCGATATTTGCTGAGGAAAAATCGGAGAGAGTTGCAGCATTCAGTCATACCCTGCGTAGCTAAACAGATCAGCGATCAAAGAAGGGAACTGTTCAAAGTTCTCCTAGGGATACACGCCCAGGGCTTGCTATGAATATGGTAAGCATTGATAAACAAAGTCAAAAGATGGAATTGCCTCACCAGATGGGTCGTTTTCTCCGGGGCTATGCTCCTAGGTAGTCATGCGGCAATGGCAGCTTCGGACCGTGGTGGGCATTCCTATGTTTCCCGGGCAAGTGCAAACAGGAACGGGGTTGTCCTGTGATGATCAGCTGAGATGGATGGTCATAATAGACGTCACAAAGGTCCGGAAGTCTTCAGACACCAAGCAGCTTCCGCCCTTCCTCACTCCCCTCCCACGTCACGTGCGTGATGACGCACCGCTGACGCGTTTCATTGGCTAGACGCCAATTTCATCAGAGCTGAGGAGGGGCTGGAGAACGGGGCTATATATAGCCTGAACAATCTGTGTGTAGTACTCCTAAATGACCATTAGATGTCAATCATTCAAAGAGTGCTCAATTTACCAGTAAATAGTTGGTCAGGGAAGTATACACATACAGATATTTAATAAGTAAATAGCCAAAAATAGTCGGTCTCAACAGTCATCTCACTCATCTATTAGCATTCATCACTCTAAGAGACGCTGTGAATAATAAGGATAGAAATAAAATAAAATAAAGTAAAAGGTCACCAATAGACTGAAAAAGTGAATAATAACCGCGTTATAATCCTATTAGAGAAGAGGACTTGACAACAAATTTAAAGAGCAATCATTTTTTATATAATAGAGTACAAAGTAAAGGGTTTAAAGCAGAAGGCACTAATACCACTTATATAGTACCCAGTGTTTTAACAGAGATACCCGGGTAATTCCTATAAGAGGGGTATCATGTTGTATACCCGTCTTGTCGGTGTGTAGTATTTATAGGGGGCTATTCCTCTAAAAAGGGTTGCAGGCTACATTCGGTATTGAGACCTCGTGGGTTTAAAGTCCCGAGATTGTATACCCACATTTTTTCTTTTTGTAGGAGGATCCGATCATAGTCCCCTCTCCTGGGTGATAAATTTAGCGCATATATCCCTTTTACCATAAGTCCCTTAGGGTCCCTCTGATGGAACTGGGAAAAATGTAGTGGGATAGGTCGATCATCATCCTTCTTTTTAATGCTGGATAGGTGCTCTCCTATTCTGACCCTTAGGGCTCTTTTGGTCTTACCTATGTAGCGCTTTTTACATGGACAGGTTAGCATGTAAATTAATTTAGTTGTGGAGCAGTTAATGAATTGTTTTATCTCAATTTTTTTGGATTCATCTGAGTTAAAAAACTCCTTAGTCTTGTGTACATATTTACAAATGTGACAGTGTCCACATGCATACATTCCAGTCATTGAGTGAGCATCAGTCAGCCAGTTACTTTGCGCGAGTGACCTCGAATATTCAGAATGGACTAAAATGTCACTTAAGTTTCTGGCTCTTCTCGCTGTAAGTAAGGGCCTAGGTCCAACAATGCGTGCAATGGAGGGGGAAAGAGTCAACACCGGCCAATGTTTGCCAATGATGTCCCTTACCTCTCTCCACTGTGCTCCGAATCTGGTTACAATCCTGGGGTACTGATCTTTTTTATGGGGCTCTGATTTAGAGTCCACAAGTAGATCCGTGCGTTGTTTGAGAAAAGCCTTTTTTTTGGCTTTCCTCAAGGATTTGTGGGGGTATCCTCTTTCCCTGAACCTTCCATACATTTCATCTGCTTCTCTCTTAAATTCTGAGTCATCTGAGCAGTTCCTCCTTATCCTTAGAAACTGTCCCGTGGGGATTCCATGAACAAGCGGCCTCGGGTGATTACTTTGGGCAAATAGGAGAGTATTGGCTGCAGTGTCCTTTCTGAATGTTTGGGTCTTAATATGGCCCTGGCTAATGGTTAGTCTGAGATCCAGAAAGGCCAGTGTGCTCTCATCATGGGAATAGGTAAGGGCAATATTTTGTTGGTTGTCGTTTAGTTCAGTCATGAACTCTGTTAATTCGATCTCAGTCCCTGTCCAAATCATGAGCACATCATCTATGTACCTCAGCCATTCCATACAGTGGCTGAGGTACATAGGGGACCGATAGACTGTCTCCTTCTCCCAGAGGCCCAGATGCAAACAAGCATAGGCCGGGGCCCATGGTGCTCCCATACTAGTGCCTCGAATTTGGCGGTAGTTGGTACCCAAGAATTGAAAGCAGTTGTTCTGTAACATGAACTCTAATAGCTCGCAAATGAATTCATTCTGGGCCGCTAGGTTTGGATATTCATCCTCAAGAAACTGAGAAACCGCTTTTAACCCCCATGAGTGTGGGATAGACGTGTAGAGACTCTCCACGTCTATCCCCACCAGTCTGGCCCCACTAGGGACCTGTATAGAGAGCAGTTTTAGAAGGACATCTCTGGTGTCCCTAACGTAAGATGGCAGTTTATTGACCAGATCTTTAATTAAAGAATCAACATATTTACCTATCTTCTCTAAAGGACCTTTTACTGCAGACACTATGGGTCTGCCGGGGGGTAGAGTTAAGGACTTATGAAGTTTAGGGAGTATGTATAAGGTAGGGGTATTAAAGTAGGTTACCTTCAAATAATCAGCCTCTTTTTTAGAGATCAAACCTGCTTCCTTACCCATAGTGATATGGTAGTTAAGATCACTGACAATACGGGGGAATGGGTTATCCTTACATCTTTCATATGTTTGAGTATCTCTTAGCTGTCTGAAGATCTCGTCTTCATATAATTTTTCACTCATAAGGACCACATTCCCACCCTTGTCACTCCTCTTAATGACCAAGTTGGGAGCATTTTCTAATTCTTTCAAAGCTTTTCGTTCTATTTTAGATAAATTGTCATTACCACACCATCTCCAGTTCACCCTAGCTAAGTCCTTCTGTACTAGGTCAAGAAAAAGTTGAAGTCTCTTATGTCTGGTCAATGGGGGCATTTTGGTGGATCTGATTCGTAAGTTGCCGTCGCGTCTTATGGGGCACGTTTCAGTTATACTAGTTTCATCATCCATGACCTCGTCGCATAGAGACATAAGGATCTCCAAGGCCTCCTCCTCACTCTCGTCAATTTTCGGGGTATCCCCCTTCTCTGACTGACCATGCCATAATTTGAACACGATTTTACGTAGGAACATATTAATGTCCTTGAAAACATCAAATTTGTTCATTGTTGACGAGGGTGAGAAGGAGAGCCCTCTTTTAAGAACCTGGACATGGGTGTCCCTTAGAGGGAAGTCAGAAAGGTTGACTACCTTCAAATCTAGTTCCTTATTACCTATTGGATCTATTTCTGGTGTCTCTGCTGGTTTCTCAGGCGTCCACCCTGCCATACTTTGGTGGGTTCTTTTTCCTTTCCTTTTACGTCGATGTTTCTTTTTATTTCCCTGCCCTTCATATATATATGAAAGAATAAATGTGTTATGCATTTGACCATTTTACTAGATAAATATAGACAGTGTACCTGCGCTTAGGATTAGTGAAAATTAATCTAAAATATTATGAATGTACACAGTGAGACTGCTGCCTTCCTGTATGTTTCCTCCTAAGAGGACCCTTTAAGTATATAAAAATTATGGAAATGGCGCTGTCTCCTTGGCGTGTCTGTGTAAGTGTTCCTCTAAAGATGTGTGTGGGCCTGTGTCTTTGGCACCCTTATTCAAATTACCATGGATGGAATACAGAGTGAAAAAAAAATAAAAAAAAATTGATGTCCGTAAATGGTCGTAAATGGTCGTAAATGTCCGTAAAACATAAAATATGTAAAACACCTAAAATCACTTAATAAATAAGTACACGAGAAACAGGCAGATATAATACAGATAAAATTAGGGATGAAAAATGTAAAAATATAAATTGGTGAATAGTTGAAAATATCGTCCGTAAATGTCCGCATGTCCGTAAATGTCCGTATGGACGTAAATGTCCGTATGGACGTAAATGTCCGAAAAATAAAAATAAAGTGCTGTGGTGCCAAAAGGTGCAAAATCAATCAATGAACCTTAAATATTGTGCAATGGTTAAGAAAAAATGGGGTCTCCAAGAGCAGTTGTGTCCGATTGCGCTAATTCATGCTGCAATAGGTATTGGTGTTTCAGAATCAGTATCTTTCTGCTATGCGATTACAACTCTTTCCATATCTTTATTTGAACAAAAAACAGTGATCCTTCTGTGCGTAATCCTTTTGGTGTATAAATAAAAAGTGACTTCCGTGCTTATTCAAGGTAATAAGGTGACTTCCACGCGTGCTCTCCCGTATGTTCCCGCACTTACCAGATGTTTCATACCCCTGCAGGGGTACACGCCTTGGTAAATGGGGTCTTCTGGTCCTCCTTGTTGGGTCCTGGTATGTTTCTCCTGTGGTTGTGTCCTCGATCAAGATGCCTGTATACTGGACTCTTCCCTCAGTATCCGGCTCAAAAAATGGGAATCAGATAAAAATAAAGGAAAGAAAAGGACGGGGATCCTTGATGGTGAAGTACGTTTCAAACAATGGGGTTTATTGGATAAAACAAACACAAATAAAAACTTCCAAAGCGA
>BLSH010347816.1:17429-31195 GCA_018402905.1 Glandirana rugosa
TAGACCTTGTCGTCCAAATTCTTCTCTGTGTACCTTCTGACCCACCTAGAACATTCTAACCCCTTCTCTTTCAAACTTTCGGTGTCCTAACTAGTAAGAAAATTAAGGTTTACCAGGCTCCTTGGAACTAGGGTCGAATGTTCTTCCTGTCCCCTCAAAATCCAACCGGCATCTCTCGGTCTGAGACAGTGGTTGGAACTTCCGACCCAAGAGGGAGGAGAAGATCAGTAGGACCCGGAAAACATAACGGAGGACGTCCTAGACTATCAAGCATCTCTACCTCCAATTAGATAGAACATGACGTCCGTGTCCCAGATTCTCTGCCAGAAACTGCTGTGCCTGCAGTACAAGATAGATTAACCTCCATCTCTACGAACTATCAGATCCTGCAGGAGGCAATACAAAAGGCCCAGGATGACTAGAAGAGGAGGGAGAACCCAGCCTTCAAGGTTGGTGACAGAGTCTGGCTCTCTACGGCCAACCTAAAACTCCCCTGTCCTTCTTGTAAGCTGGGATCAAGGTTCCTCGGACCATTTGGAATTAAAAGAATGATCAATCCTGTGGCTTTCAAACTTTCTCTTCCCCAATCTTACAAGATCCACCCAGTCTTCCATGTGTCTCTTCTTAAACCTGCTGTTCCAGATTTTTCAAGGAAGGAAGGATTCACTGCCATCTCCAGATACTATTGGCGAGGAAACCAAATTTGAGGTGGAAGCAATACTGGACTGCAGAAAGTGAGGAAGACATATTCAGTAATCTTGTTAAGTGGAAGGAATATCCACCTGAAGAACATTCAAGGGAGCCTGAGGAAAGTATTCATGCCCCCAGATTACTGCAAGAATTCTTCAACAGAACCCTGAGAAGGTTTTACGTTTGGGCATCTGGAGGTTGCCCATAAGGGGAGGGGGTGGCACTGTCAAGGAAGTCATCTATTCCTCTTCCTTTTTCGCTGTGTATAGAACCTCTTGAGGCTCATATCAGATTAAACCCTGACATCCAAGGTATTCTAGAATGTAATAAAGACTTTCAAAGTTCTCTTTTCACCAATGATGTCCTTTTAACATTAATTGTCAAAGGTTAAGTGCACAAGTCTCTTCCCAATTTCCACAACGTCTTAAATCTCTATAGCTCTGTCAGGGAACTAGCCGGAGAATAGTCGCTCACAGACCTGGCACATTAGCCAATTCTCAATATGGCCGCACCCACACAAATACGTGCACACGTATTCCCAACGCACGTTCACCATGGTGAGGACGTGTGCACACTGGCGCACGCAATGGACATCAGATCCCGGCACCCACAAGGATGACTGTGGCACATGGACATTGCTGACTGGGCTTCAGCTTCCTGTTCCTGTGTTTGCTGCTGCTTCTGATCACCTGTTATCAACCCGGCTTGCTCTTGGATTCCTCTTGTCTAACTCCCAGCTCTGACCTCAGATTGTTCATGGGTCTTCCCTTGTCTTCTGCCCTGTGTATGATCCCGGCTTGCCTAACCATGACTCTGCTATACGATCTGCTGACCACTGGCTTACTGACCTCTGCTTCCGTCCCCGACTATGCCTTCTGCTGTGCCTTGTCTGCTGTGATCCGCCTTGGTGTCCATCTGCTGTACCCAGTCTGTAGTACCTACCTTCAGTACTTAGTTGTTGATCCTGCCTGCTGCACTTACCATTACAACCTGCTTCCAGCCATGTGCAGTCTGCACCATCATCAGCGCTCCTGGATCCTAGTGCTAACCTCCTCTGGTGTCCACCTGCAGAGAGATCTTCATACCGCCAACCCTCATCTGAGGAATAGTTGTCAATCCCTGTTACTTTGGGCTTCGTGCTTTCTGTTACCATCTTCAGGGACACTGAGCACTCAATCGCAAGGAGAGCCCTCTCAGCATTTCGGCTTCAGGACCAGGTACGTGGCAAGCTCACTTTCCAGATATAAGCTTAACAATTCTAAGACTTGGGCTCTCCCTCTCAACATACCCTATCAAATGTTACAACATTTATTTCGGTTCTACCTTTATACATAGGAAACCTCCTCATCAAAATACTCAAATTGACTCCTTCTTATGATACACTATATAAAGAGAACTTCTCTCCACTGTACAACAACATGGCTGCACTTCCCGCTAAGTGGGATTCACACCGTTTTCTCCTTTATTGGCATTGCGGCCATAAAAATGGCCATTTTACCCAAAGTTCTTTACCTTTTTAGAGTCCATACCAGTCCTAATTCACTCCATCCTTCGTCAGAAAATTTCACACCACTCTGCTTAAAGTGATTCCAAAGGTTGTAATTAAAAAAAGAAAAACAAAACAAAAAAAATATCATGTTATACTTACCTGCTCTTTGCAATGGTTCTGCTCAGAGCATCCCCGATCCTATCCTTTTGGGTCCTCCGCCAGCGATCCTGGCTCTTCCCCTATGCTGAGTGCCTCCAATAGCAAGCCTTCCATGAATGGATATTGTGCATTCACACACAGAGTGTGACTTGGTCCCCCTGCTTTATCCTCATTGGCTCACCGGCTGTGATTGACAGCAGCAGGAGTCAATGGGTCCCGCTGCTGTGTGAGCGAATGAGGAGAGAGAGACCTAGGAAAGCCGCTGCTCTCATGCTCATCGCTGAATCGAGATGGGGCTCAAGTATGGGGGGGGGGGCAGCTGCACCCAGAAGGTTTTTACCTTAATGCATAGAAAGTATTAAGGTAAAAATCTTTTGCCTTTGGAACCACTAACTTTCTGTGGAATGGTAAACAACACAGGATCGCTAAATCCATCGTATATGCTCCACGAGAATAAGGAGGGTTCGTCTTTCTGCATTTCCTGCTTTCAGCCTCTCCAGCTAGGCTATCTATAGCTATCTACAGATCTATTATGCTCAAACTTTTACTAGCTCCCTCCAATTTTCTAAATTGATGGCCTTTGATTGAACCTGTTTGGTTCAATTTATGATTCTTACCTCTCTCCAAGTTCCGTTTAAGCATCTATTTCATGCGTAAATGGGAACAAATTTTAGGCAAAGAATTACCTCTCCCAACCTGGCAAGCCATACGGTCTCATGCTTCCAAAAGCTGCATATGCACTTTGTATAAAGAAAATCAGTATAAAATCATTTTCCATTGGTATATGACGCTAATGCTAATGCTCAGGTCAATATACCCCACTGCAGATAATTGATTTTGGCAATGTAGGAGGGAGTTGGGTACTTTGCAGCATATATAATGGAGTTGTCCACTCCTTACCCCTTACTGTCAAGCTGTCCATTCCATTATATATATTCTATGGCAGTGGTGGCTGGTGGTATATTTTTTGGGTGGAGGGCGGCAATCCGTCCGTCGCCACCCGCCACTCCCCGGTCAATCAGTCACCAGCCCCACACTTACCCCATCTAGGTCGTGAGCTTCCTGTAGGCGGCGGCTTCACCCTGCATCTCCTGCTTCCTCAGCTTCACGGCGGCACGGCTTCCCCTAAGTCTCCTCCCTCCTCCTCCTCCTCCTCAGCGGCCAATAGGATTGCTTTTCCACTCAGCCAATCAGGTCTCAGGACCCGCTTCCTGAACCATGATTGGCTGGGGGGAGAATCAGGAAGACAACAGCGAATAATAATTTTCTCTTGTCACACAACTGGGTGGACTCACTGCACCCCGAGCCTACTCTTTTTTGAAGCCTCCGGCTCTAATCACATGCTTCTAAAAATAAATTGGAATCCATGTGTCCGGTGCCCTGCATGTAGATTAGGGGCTGGGCGCAAGGATCAGTGGGGCAGCGCCCCTGCGCCCCATATGGTTGGGCCGCCGCTGCTATGGGTCCTGGATTCCCTTTTCTTTCAAAACATTTCACTTAGGACTTCCTCCTCGTACAATCTCTAAAACATCCAAAAAATTACTGTCGCATATACTAACAGCAGCTAGATGTCTAGTTGCCCTCAAATGGAAGTGTATGGAGCCCCCTTCCCTGATGGAACTCCATATAAAAATCTGGGATGTAAAATGGATGGAATATCTCACCACTTACCTAACAACTCCCTGAATAAACACAACCAGGTTTGGGAACTCTGGGAATCCCCTTCGCTGATCGATCCCCTGCCCCCCCCCCAGGACCTTGTTTTAGCTCTACCACTTAGAGGAGGTTGGGCCCGGCTCTGACTGGCAGTCTGGTCGTCTGGGCACTTTGCCATTTTCCCTGCTTTCATTTTCTCTCCACTTTCCCCTTTATTTTTTATATTCATTATGGGTATCCATGTTTGGCAATGTATACTGGGTTACGTCTTGTTGAATGTGCTTGGTTTGATCTCTTTTGCTGCCTACAGCTCTTTACCTCTGGTTTTCGTAGATACAGCATTTCCCATGTTTTTTTGTTTTTTTACAAGTACTTCTTGTTGATACTGTGTGTACACACTATGAAAATATCAGATGGTTTTGATTTTTGCAATGTCTTATGTGCCTGAATGATTGTGTGTATATGCCTCAGGGTTATCCTGTAATTTACTGTTCAAAAATCTATCTTCATAACAATCTGAGGGGATCAGGAAGGATTTTTTTCCCCTGCTGGAGCATATTGTAACATGCTTTGCTGGGGTTTTTGCCTTCCTCTGGATCAATTGTGGGTATAGGATTGTGTACTGTGGTTGAACTAGATGGACTTGTGTCTTTTTTCAACCAGACTAACTATGTAACTATGTTCAGGAGCAGAGGATGGATAAGAATGCTACTGTCACAATCCTGGCGGTGGAGTCTGGTTTGTGCGGGGAACAACCTCTTTTACGGCCCTGGTTCCAGAACCCCTGGTAGAGCAGACAGGGATACTGTGAGTACACACTATGAAAATATCAGATGGTTTTGATTTTTGCAATGTCTTATGTGCCTGAATGATTGTGTGTATATGCCTCTGGGTTATCCTGTAATTTACTCTTCAAAAATCTATCTTAATAACAATTGTCAGTTTTCAAAAAAATAAAAAGTGTACAAAGACATCCAAGTATAATCCTTATGCCGATTGGGGTGGTGGCCCCACACATTGAAAGGAGTTCCCAATATCCTAATCAAAAGGTACGCAATAGTCATCCTATCATTAACAGATAATGAGATGCCACCATCCATTCACATAAAGCTCAACATGTTTCATGATGTTCTGCTTCTTCGGGAAGCTTTTTGAGAAGAGGAGATTAAGGGGGATATAATCAACATGTATAAATACATAAGTGGTCCATATAGTGAACTTGATGTTGAGTTATTTACTTTGAGGGCATCACAGAGGACAAGGGGGCACTCTTGTGCATACCTCTAGAGGAAAAGAGGTTTCTTCACAGCAAGAGCTGTGAAAATGTGGAATAGACTCCCTCAAGAACTGGTTCTGTCCAGCTCAGTATATTGCTTTAAAAAAGGCCTGGAATCTATCCTCAATGTAAATAATATAACTGGATACTAACATTTATATGTAAAGTTGATCCAGGGAATATCCGAGTGCCTCTGAGAGGATCAGGAAGGATTTTTTTCCCCCTGCAGGAGCAAATTGTAACATGCTTTGCTGGGGTTTTTGCCTTCCTCTGGATCAATTGTGGGTATAGGATTGTATACTGTGGTTGAACTAGATGGACATGTGTCTTTTTTCAACCAGACTAACTATGTAACTATGTTCAGGAGCAGAGGGTGCATGGATAAGAATGCTACAGTCACAATCCTGGCGGTGGATTCTGGTTCGTGTGGGGAACAACCTCTCTTACGGTCCTGGTTCCAGAACCCCTGGTAGAGCAGACAGGGAGTGCTGGAGCACAGGGGAGCATGAGGGCTGGATTCAGACACAGGTGATGGTAGGATGTCTTCCAGAAGTCTGTGCAAGACAGTAGTGGTTCAGGCCAGGTCGGCAACGTTCAGGCAAAGCGGTGCAGAGGTATCAGGCGGATGGATGGTCAGGCACAAGCAGGGACGTCAGCAGGCAGGCAGTGAGGTACCGAAGGATCAGGCAGAAGAGTGGTCGTAGGCAAGCAGAGTTCGGTTCAGGCAGAAAGCACGGGTGGTCAGGTCAAGCCGGGGTCACAGGAACAGGAAGTACACAGGAAACAGGTCACTCGGGAACACGGATTTGCTGTAGAACAGACAGCACCTGCTCCAGGGAGTAGGATGCTTAAATAGACTGTTTGGCACCATTGGCGCGCCCGGGTGCGCGCGGACGCGCACGGACAGTCCGGAACGGCTGGAAACGGCCATTTTCCTGACACTGCCCCCCCTCCAAGGGGCAGCCTCCGGATTCCCAACTGGGCACACTTGGCTGGGTTGCTTCTTCAGAAGGTGTTACGGCATTCTTCAGTGTGGATGTTGTTTTCTGGCTCCCAAGAATTCTCCTCTGGGCCAAAGCCCCTCCATTTGATCAAGTACTGGATGCCATTGCCCCTCTTCCTGCAGTTCAGGACAGCCTCCACTTCAACCTCCTCTTCCCCATTGACCAGCACTGGTTCTGGGGGGTTAGTGCCCCGGCCCGTAAAGGAGTCTGGATCGACAGGTTTTAGCAGTGACACATGGAAGACCGGGTGGATGCTCAAGGTGCTTGGGAGTTCAAGTTCAAAGGCCACCCTATTCATCCTCCTCTTGACTGAGAAAGGTCCAATGAACTTAGGACCCAATGTTTTGGATGGGCAGGCCATTTTCAGATTGGTTGTTGCAAACCAAACCCGTTCACCGGGCTCCAGGTTCAGCTCCCCCCTTCTTTTCTTGTTGAAAGTTTCCTTGTAACCCTCCTGGTTCTTGGCCATGGTTTCCTGCAGTAGCTTATTGTTATCCTCGAGGAATTTCACTGTGCTCTGTACAGCTGTCACTTGGCTTTCAGGGACTACGTTAGGGATGAAGGATGGGTGAAAGCCGTAGTTTGCGAAAAATGGGGATTGACCCTTGGCGGAGTGAACCGTGTTGTTATATGCAAACTCAGCCAATATTAACAAGGAAGCCCAATCATCCTGTGAGAAGGAGAAACATTGCAGGTACTGTTCCAAGGTCTGGTTGGTTCTTTCAGTTTGACCATTGGTCTGCGGGTGATAGGCCGAGAAGAAAGAAAGTTCAATACCTAGGGAGGCACACAGAGACCTCCAGAACCTGGAGGTAAACTGGACTCCACGATCCGATACTATATTTACGGGGACTCCGTGAAGCCTGACAATTTCTCAGACAAAGGCCTCTGCTGTCTCAGGTGCATTCGGTGTGCCCTTCATCAGAAGAAAATGGGCCATCTTTGTTAGCCTGTCAACCACTACAAAGATCGTGGAGTATCCTTCTAACAAGGGCGGTTCAACAATGAAATCCATGGCAATCATTGCCCATGGTTTCTCAGGTATAGGGAGTGGGTTTAGCAGCCCCCAGGTTCTAGTCTTGCTGTTCTTGTTCCTGGCACAGTTGGGGCAGGCGTATTTTTTGCAATCTCCATCCACCTGTGGCCACCAGAAGGTCCGCTGAAGCAGTTCTGACGTTTTTTTCGGGTGCCGAAGTGCCCGGCCAGTTTGTGGTCATGGCAAGTCTGGAGGACAAACACTCGTAGATCCTCAGGCACAAACATTTTGTTACCATGCCACAACAGTCCATCGTTCATTACTAGCCCATGGTCGGGAGAACTGGTGATCCTGGCTCGGAATCGTCGGATCCGGGATAACAGGTCTTCCTGGGTTAGTAAAAAGTTGCTGGGTTGGAGAATGGTGTCTGGTGGGATAGGACTTTCCAGGTCACAGAACATTCAGGACAGGGCGTCAGGTTTAGTATTTTTTGATCCGGGCCTGTATGTAAGGTGAAAGTGATTCCAAAGGTTGTAATTAAAAAAAAAAAAAAAAGAAAAAAAAATATCATGTTATACTTACCTGCTCTTTGCAATGGTTTTGCACAGAGCATCCCCGATCCTATCCTTTTGGGTCCTCCGGCAGCGATCCCGGCTCTTCCCCTATGCTGAGTGCCTCCAATAGCTTGGCGTGGTCTTAGTCTCTTCGCTGTCCTCAGGTACTCTAGAGACGGCCATTTTCCTGACAGCTACAAACAGCGTCAGCAAAAGGGAGTATCCCAATGGCAGTATGTCAAATGAAACAGCATGAACCTTCAAGTCTCATAGAACATTATAAATCGAAATAGAAAAGGAATGTCAAACCTGGTGGACGAGTCTGGCTTATGCAGGGGACAACCTCTCTTGCAGCCCTGGTTCGAGAACCCCTGGTAGTGCAGACAGGGAGTCCAGGAGCACAAGGGGGCACGAGGGCTGGACTGGATCATTGGTGGTAGGTGAGGGTCCACTGAAGCTCGTGCCAGAAGAATGGTGGTGCAATCCGGGTCGGTAACATGCTGGCAGTGCAGTACAGGTGGAGCAGGCAGGTGGCTAGTCAGGTACAAGTAAGACCGGCAATGTGTGGGCTTCGGAGGTACAAAGGAGCAGGCAAAAGAGTAGTTGTAGACAGGCCAGGGGTCAGGGCAGGCAGAAAGTAACAAAGTCCAAGTACAGCCGGGGTCACAAGTACAGGAAAGTCTCTTCAGAGTAAACGCAGGGGTCATAGGTTCCAGGAATGCTGTAGAACGGACAGCACCGATTGCAGGGTGCTGTCAGCTTAAATGGCTGTTTTGGTGCATTGCCGTGGACACACGCGCAAGCACGGACGGGCGCCCGCACACACTACATGCGCCCACGCATAGGCATTCCAATGGCCCTGGATGGTTCCTTACACCTGCATTTTCATTGAGTTTTAAACTGTCCAAATTCTGCATAAATTAAGATTGTATACTGCTTTATAAAAATTTTGTGTGGAGCCCATAAAGTCCATGAAGTGTGGTCCAATGATTTTTTGTCTGGTTTCTCCTATTTCTGGCCTTAGGGGTGTATGGTATAGAAGAATTATAGAATGTTTTCACCCCTCTCATTCCTCGAGGGTAGAGTTGAGCGAACCCGGACTGTAAAGTTCGGGTCCGTACCGAACTTTGGGGTGTCCGGGACCCGGACCCGGACTTTTCAAAAAAAGTCCGGGTTCGGGTCCGGTGTTCTGGTAATTTTAATGAAAAATCTTAAAAATGGCCTCCCCTTTTCAGATTGTATCTGATCTGTGGGAAGGTGTTGGTTGCACCAGGGCCCCTCCCCCCGTTGCATACATTGCGCTTCCTTTTGGCAGTGCTGGCTATATGTAGGGACACACACCTGGTCATGTGACCTTGCCGCAGTCATGCGGTGGAGTGCAGCCTATGGCTGCTAACCATGTCACATGACCAGGTGGGGGTTTAAATAGCCCAGACCTTGGGATGACCCGGAAGTGATGGTGGGATGTTACAGGAAGTGATTCAGGAAGGTAAGAGACCTGCGGTCTGCTGGCACCATTACTCAGACAATATGCCCTAGTGTTTGACTAATTTGGCTTTTATTTTTACTTTCAGTAACATCCATTTGGCGTTTTTTCTCGTTTTTGCTTGGGAATATCGCAGGGCTTGCGATTCAGCTTCCCCTTTCTTCTCCTAGCCCCCCCTGTTTTGGGGTACATTTGATCAGCAATTAGGAGGATCGCTGTCTAATATTATCCTTCCTTGGTCCTGTTTGGGTTCCATCTCCCCCACCGTCCTCAAGGATTTAACTTTGTTTTTAAGGGTATGTGTCTCTCTCTTTTCTTCATATATCAGGTCATATTGGACCCCATAGGGCAATGGGGTAGGAGGGGACAACTGGGCACTAGCCTAAGTTCTGTTATCTTATATACAAATTTCTTTCCTTTACCTTCTTAGATGACCATATACTCAGTGGAGGGTTTAATCCCAACGAGGGAACATTACATTATGTACTAATAGTATAAAGTGAAGGTAAAGGAGGCCTTTGTATTTACATATTCGATCACTGATCCCTTCCAAACCTCTAAATACCTATTATTTACAACATTTTCCTACCTTTGATAGATAACCCCTTCAAGTCTGGATCTTGATAAACCCCTATGCTCGCCCCCCTGATTGCCGTCCTGAGCCATGTGGAGTTATATGTAAGCGCCTATATACTGTACATGTATTATAAATGATATAAGAACTACTAAACTGTTAAAATGAATTTCCACTACATATATTGTACCTATTTTTTACTGTTTTTGAGTTATGTTAATTATATTATTTCTTTTTGACTAGTTGTCTCTGCAACTGACAGCCATATTTTTGGAGTCCTGGGGAAGCTCATAGCGAAACGCGTTGACTCCTTGTTTGTGTATAACATACTATGGCTCAAGTATTTTATATATTTGTATAGTGTGCTTTGGTTGGGGCTCCTCAACGTATCACAGGAGGCGACCCTACGTGAGGTCCGCACCACGTGGCACTTCGGGGACCCCCCGCCTTTTGCTTCTTTTTTCGTTTACTTTTCACTTTTTCTTTATGTATATATATTGTGTTGGATATGTATTTTCTTATGTACAAATAAAATATAATTGTTTTTAACAAATCAATCTCTGCTATCTCGTGGTGTGCCCATTTGAAACGTCCGACCTACGTGGGGTGTCCCACAATTTTGTTTGTTTGGATCACCTTTTGGTTGCTGTTTTTGGATCTGACCATACGTCAGACCACGCACCCCTTCGTATCCAGAGGCGCCTGCCCTGGACTCCTGAGGGTTTTTTTTACCTCAGGCCTCTCAAAAAATGTTTTGTGTTCTACATTGTTCTTTGTTTTTCTCTTTTTTTATTAACAGACTCTCTTCCAACTGCTTTATATGTGAGTTATAGAGACAACATGCAACACAGTACTGAATTGACCCCCATCAGGTATTCTTCCACTATTTTCAAGATCTATATACCAAGGTTTCTCATATTTTTTTTTACCCAAGGGATCAATTGAACTGTTTAATTCTGTAACAATATGGCTTTAAAATGTATTCCTGTAATGTAAAGGGTCTGAATTCCATATTAGCTTTTCAGTCTGTTGCTCTTCAGTAGTCAGTGTGATAATCCCTGGGTCTTTTCAGGCAGCTGTAAGGGTTAATTTTCTGCTAGTCTACGATGGTGGTGAGGGGGGAGGGTCCGTGGACTTTGTGTGTGGGTTTTTTCTTTATTATGTTGTTGCCTCTAGGGAGGCTGTAGCTCAGCTCTGACCCTTGAGTAGACATTGATCATTGGAATGATTGCACAGTCTATGGGCCCATGGACTCTCCTTCCTACATTAGTATCAGGACATCGGTGAGTGTACATGAGTGCAGTTGGGTTGTCTTTGATGCCGCTATCGTTGTATGTGCGCACTGGGTGCGGGGGAGGTATTCACACTGACTACATTAATGTTAGAGAGAAACGATTTCGTTTTTTTTGATGCAATGGTCTCTGTGGTGTCTTCCCCCTGCAGCCTGATGTTCACATGCATTTGTACATGAACCTCTTTTGGCTTATTGGTTTTTACTTACAATTTGCCTTCCTGGTGATGTGCTTAGGCTAATATCACTATTTTGGCAGTTATAAAGTGTTAAAGGTTCACGGATCTTATTTGCAATCTAGTGTATGCTAGATGCATGATTGGCTGGATGTCTGGCATGCAATGTTGCATATTGAAGATCAGTTGGCTTGAGTTTCTTTGATTTGATTTTATATGGTCATTGGTAAACTAGGTTGTTGTTTACTTGCCTTCAACTACATACAGCTAGACTCATTGAGAGAACACCAAGAACGTACCCGGGAGGACAGGCCATCCAGACACTACCACACTACCACCGAAACGAGTATCCAAGAACCCCACGAGAGGAGGACAGGAGACCCCAACACCAGACTGCAGAGAGAACCCGGACCCCAGACTACGACACCAGAGAAAACGGAAGAGAGGAAAGCGGGGAGGAAAGACGAGGAAAAAGAAGAAGACAACACTAGGGAAAGGAATATTCAACTTAAGCAGTGTTGATTTCTCTAAGGAAGAATTGGAGGTCTTAGACTTAGGGCTGAAATATGCCCCAACAAAACATTTTAATGAATTTGAAGCTTACATAGACCTGCAGAAATTCGTGAGAAAAGTGAATCTCAAAAAATTTTTTGAAACACAAAATAAAAAACCGGAAGAAGATATAAATGAATATATGCACACACAATTAAGGAATAATTCTACCTTCAACCCAAAGACCCCGGGAGGTGACTGCTTGGGAGCCTTTAAAAGAATGGTAGAAGTGGACCTCAAAAAAATAAAAAAAATAGGAGGGAACAATAACAATACCAAACAGATCTGGAACAAAATAAAATCTATCAGCAAGAAGAAAGAAATAATTATTAGACCAGCAGATAAAGGAGGAGAAGTTGTGATTTTAGATAAACAAGACTACCTAAAGGAAATGGAGAATCTATTGAAAGTTCCCAACACATACAAAAAATTATCAAACAACCCGAAGAAGAAATTTACCAAAAAATGAAAAACATACATAAGAAAAGGAAAGGAAATGGGCATCCTGAATAAAAAAGAAGCAAAATACATGATCCCGGAAGCAAGTAAGACACCAATTATTTACTATGTCCCCAAGATCCACAAAAGGTTGGAAAAACCTCCGGGTAGACCAATCATAAATGGCATAGATTCATTATTTGCAAGATTAGGGGAGTACCTGGACAAATTCTTAAAACCGCTGGTGAAGCAAGGCAGATCCTACCTCAGAGACAGCCTGCAATTAGTAAATGAACTTCAAAACAAACAAACTAACCAGGCCAGGAGAAATAACATAATAGATGTAAATGCATTATATACGAGCATCAAACAAGAGGATGGACTAAAAGGAGTAGAGAAAGCTCTACACGAAAGAACGAACCTAAAACAAGCCCAAATTAATTATATACTTGAAGGCCTGAAATTATGCATGGAATCAAATTATTTCTGGTACAATAAAGAGTGTTTTGTACAAACTAAAGGGGTTGCAATGGGAGCACGCTATGCACCAAGCGTGGCGAATTTATTTATGGACTTATGGGAAGAAGAACATATATATAGCAAAAATTATCCGGAACTGAAGATGTATAGAAGATATATAGATGATATATTCATACTATGGGAAGGTCAGGAAGATACACTCCAAGAATTTATGGAAGATATTAACAGGAACCCCTATGGACTCAAATTTACAGGCAAGGTAGACAAAAACAAAATTGAATATCTAGATCTCATGATAGAGAACAATGAAGGAAATCTATACACCAAAACCCACTTCAAACCAACAGACAAGAATGGATACATTCCCATTAATAGTTGCCATCACCCACAATGGAAACATAATATCCCCAAAGGACAACTGATGCGTGTGAGAAGAAATTGCTACAAGTTGGAAGATTTTCACACACAGGCGGAATACATTATTACAAAATTTGAAGAAAAAGGATACCATAAAGCTACCTTAGAAAAAACAAAAGAAGCCATAGCACAATTGGACAGAAATACCCTATTAAATACCAAGAAGAGAAAACATAACAAAAAATACGATCTAGCCTTCATCACCGGTTTTAATAAAGAATACAAACAAATGGAAAAAGTAATAAAGAAATACTGGCCGATTTTAACAACAGATAGGAACCTGAGGAAAATACTCCCTAAAAAAACAAAATTCATCTACAGAAAAGCTCCAACATTAAGGAATCAATTAGTACATAACGTAGTGGACCCACCCAGAGACATAAAAATCTTCAAAGAGCTGAAAGGCTTCTATAGATGTCAAAGGTGTCAACCATGTAGGACAGTGAAGAACCAACCGAGAAGAATACATAACTTCAAATCCTACACCTATGGAACTCAATATGATATAAAATCACTAATTACATGTAATACAACCCATGTTACATATA
>BLSH010347824.1:22422-33861 GCA_018402905.1 Glandirana rugosa
AAAGCATTTTATTTCAGTTATGAATAAATTACTCAATTTTTGTTTTTAAGGTGT
The DNA here is from genome assembly GCA_018402905.1 of Glandirana rugosa. NCBI lineage: Eukaryota > Metazoa > Chordata > Amphibia > Anura > Ranidae > Glandirana > Glandirana rugosa. Next base: position 22,477 of record BLSH010347824.1, read on the forward strand.
GGTTACGTTATAAACGAAAATACTGGACAGGTAAGAAGACGAAGTGTAAGAACCGAAAGAATACGAGTTTGTCTCCTTCGGGACTAATCCTACTTCTGACAGAGGAACGGGGTACAATGTCACGAACCACGGATTCGTCGGTAAGTAGCTCGTGGTGTAGACAGTGCACCCTTTTTCCCTCACTCGTTAAACAAAGGGGAATGGGTTTTCAGGACCGAGAAAAAACAACGATGGAAATCGGTTTACTAACACCCTTTCTTTCTTTCCGTACACTTAGACTCTTTCCTTCGTTCAGTTTTACTGTTTCAGTGGTTAGACTTACACGATTATTTTGCACGGACATTTCTTCTTCTTATGAATAGAGAAGACATAGGGGATAACGAAAGAGCCAAGAATGTGAAGCAGAAGAATGGACAGGTCATAAAAGCAAATATTGCATTGGTGTGGAATTTTTGTTTTTAACTCATTAAATAAGTATTGACTTTATTTTACGAAACAACTCTTACATACAAAATACCCCAAAAAGGAAAACAAAATAAAAATAAACTATGGCAAATTTACCAGATCAGTGTGCTAAAACTTTTAGTGGATTGAAAAATGTTAATGAATACATTAACAAATTAAAATAATGCATGCAATAGACTTTTATAGTAATAACGTGAACTTAAATTTTATTTATTGAAGGAGCCTGGAAGGAGGCAGGAATATTTGCACTATTGGCATAAATTATACAACACCCCAAACCCTGGGAACACTTAAGAGTATGTACAACACCCCATCCCCTGGAAGAACTTCAGAGAACTTACAACACCCCACTCTCTTGAGGCACATTAGAGAATATACAACACCCCACTCCCTTTGAACACTTCAGACTATATACAGAACACCTCACCTCCTTGGGGCACTTCAGAGCAATACAACACTGCAGCCCATCTTGGCACTCCAGAGAATTTAAAACACCCAGCCACTCCATGTACTTCAGAGTATATACAACACCCTATTGCCTCTGGCACTTCAAGAAGTGTACAAAACACCTCACCCCTTCAGGACACTTTAGAGTATATACAATACCTTACCACCTTAAGCACTCCAGAATGTAAACAATATCGCACACTTACAATACCTCAGTGTATACAACACTCCAACCCTTCGGGGTGCTTCAGAGTATATACAACAGACAGTCCTCTTAAGACATTTCAGACCATACCCCAGTTAAAAACCTTTGCATGTTTTGTTGTATTTAATATTACCCAAGACCCAATTTAGGTAAATATAATCACTGTCTTGTTTGACTTTCAACCACAGGCCGATGAGCAACTTTTGGTCCAGGGGGCAAATACCACCCAGAGGTTCATGGTGCAGTGACTCAGCCTGAATCTGGCCTTTCCCTCTTCCCTGCCTCCTCTCGACTTCCATCCCAGGCTGAAGCTCCGCACTGGGTACTCTCTGCTCACCAGGCGGGTCGGGCTGGAGAACGCCTGCTGCACAAACTTTGGGTTTTGAAACTGGCCAGAGATGGGCTGCAGGGGGGAGCCGAGGCAGCTCATTAGAGGCTGGCTGGGGAGGAGAGCCTTCGGTGGGGCATGGTGCAAGCCTTTGCTTGGACATGGCATACACCATCCATGTCAGCCGCGGCCTGCGCTCTATCCTCATCCTCATTCAGAACTTGGTACAACACCAATGGGGACTTTTTATACCTTTGCACCAGGGAGCCTTTAGGCATGTCTGCAGCGGAAATGATGCGGCCTCTTTATGGGCCATCAGAGCGACCCGGGAAGGGGGGGTAATCATATACAGAGTTCATAGGAATCTCTGAGTCCACTGGCCAAGTAACTGCACCAGCTAGTTGAGCTTCACAAGCCAAATATGGCCTCACAGGCTGCTGGAGCTGGAGCAATAATTCGTTAGGCCTCAAACACGTTTTAAGAAACGCTTTTAGAGACATTGCATGTTTTTTCCTCTCAATGTTAGCCTAGGTGTCCATGCACACACAGACATTTACTGGCATTTAGAGGCAGAAAAAAAGAACTCATTGCCAGCATGTTCAGGAGCAGCAGCATTTTGGCAGAAAAAAATGTCTGATGCACGTAAACGCGTCCAAACATGTTTAAGTGCTCGGCATGTCAAGCGCTTGGGGATTCCTTTATTTCAATGGCCAGAATGAATTATTATTCTGGTCAATAAAATTAGTAAATGGCCAAGTGCTTGAGACGCTTAAACGTGCCTAAATGTACGGCTATAGGCGCGTTTTTAACGCTGCTTTTCTCCTGCCAGGAGAAAAGCATTTAGGAGAACTGGGCAAATAACCAGTGACCATGAGGCCTAAATGTGACAAGCGGAAAGTCTACTATGCTGACTACAGGACAACTAAAGAGTGAGATGCCATATGCTGTCACACACTTTCATAAGAAGCTGCGCATTGAATTCCAGACGAGACTGGGCTCTCTATTAGGTACTGTATATGTAGGTATCAAACCTAGGTCTACAAAGGATTGAAATACAGAAAATCTTACTACTTTTTTGAAACTTCAGCAATAGAAAAACATTTAATTTTTTTTAACTCCCCCTATCTTTGTTCTGGATGTATACTGTACTTAAATTAGGTTAATTGTTACCAGAATGTTTTTTCCCCATTAGAGGAGATTTTTCATTTTAATCCTGTCAAACGACTGCAAACCTTTGGCTTTTTCTTCATCTTCAGCCCCAGCCAATAGGTCAAATAGGGACCGACAGGGATGATGACACCGAATCAGGAAAATTAGACCTGAACTGACCAGTCTATAGGTACCAACATTCCTTATACAATATTCTCTGGCACCAACCATACTAAGTAGGAATTTTATGTTACAAAGAGTTTTATTGAATCTTCCAAAAACGGGACAAACAGTAAATAATAAAATTATAGTGAAAGCAATATTACTAGCAATAATACTAGGATTTAGCAAAGAAGCAAAGGAGATAGGATGGAAGGGAAGGGGTATCACATGTGGCCTAGTTGAAAAGGCAGGACAATAAAAATGTGATATTAAATAATAATAATCTAATAATAAATAGGACTTTTAACCTCCCTGGCGGTATGATTATTTCAGATTTTTGGTGCTGAAAGCGGTACGATTATTTTGCATGGAAATTTGGCGTTTTATATTGTAGGCCTGTAATTCTTAGGAATAACTCACTTAAATCTGTCCAAACAAGAGTCTAGTAGACATCCCGGGTATGATAAAGTTTGAAACATGAAATCATAAATTATAATATAATAAATAACTATAAATAATTATCAAAAATAATAACGTAATAGTAATAAAATGTATTCAATAATGTTATCTAGTCAAAAACACTGAAATTTGCTCAGTTGCAGGATTGTCGCTGTCGTCACTTTTAGTGTCTGATGATAAATTTCCCCAAAAATCAGTATCACCCAATTCTGCAAATGATTCTTATTTACTATCGGTGTTTTCTAGCTGATCAAAAAACACTTTTGACGTAAAAGGGACACTTTTTGGTTGTCATGGACATTCTCAGGCTTCCAGGCAGAAAGAATGACATAAATAATATAAAAGTGCATGCAGGTCACTGGGCAAACGACTAGGGACAAAGGGGATGTGAAATTATTTCATACAGTAATGTAATCTGTAAGATTACAGTGTACTGTATGTGCGTTTCACTTTTTGAATTTCCCACCGTTCTCCGTCCCCTTGCGACGCTCGCAGGGAACAGAGCCCGGCACACAGAGGCATCGGGCGGAGGACACAGCCCGCAGACACGGTGGGGGACATCGCTGGATCCAGGGGACAAGGTGAGTAGCGCAGCCTGGATCCAGCGATGCAATCCCGAGTGTGGCTCGCTAATGGTACTGAAATTCCACCCCGAGCCACACTCGGGATAACTGCCAGGGAGGTTAAAGTACCATATAATCAATATACAATACAACCAAATCTAAAATATAATACATTTCTTTTTTTTTTTTACATCATATACTGTATAATGTTACACATATTAAAACACATACTGTATCTCAGCTGGCAGAGGCGTAACTAGAACCTTCAGGGCCCGGGTGCAAGAAATTAGGAAGGGCCCCCCCTGACCTCTGGCCAGGGCCCTTCCCTCTTCTTGCTGATCCTGGGGCCCTTTACTCCTATCACGGGTCCCTTTATTACGGTCCTGCAGCGGGGCCCTGGGAACAGCAGAAGACAAGTAAACTGGATAGGAGGGGCGGCAGGGGCAGCATATAGAGGAACCAATCTCCTGCATTAGGAGGAAAATGGAATAAATAAAACTTCTAAATACCACCCTCGCCATCACTCCTATCCAGTGGGCCCCCTGGAGCATGGGGCCCGGTTGCAATCGCAACCCCTGCAACCCCTATCGTTACGCCCCTGTCAGCTGGTAATTCCATTTACAATCACGTGTTCCAAGTATTCCAATCAAGTAATTCAACAACACTTAACACTTTGACCTCTTCAAGGTCTAATTTCTACTATATACAGTATCACCAATATTTCACATATTTATATTTTTGATGTTTCTAATAAGGTTCCTTAGACACAATATTTTCTCCCCTCATATCTCCCAATCCTTGGCAGCTGATCAGATACTTGCATAATAGTGTGGCATTTGATTTAATATGGGCTGGTTTTTATTCCAGGTACATGGCATTTACATGGCATTTTGTTAACCAATTAGGATTAAGATGAATTTCATATAAGGTGCCTTGAAAAAGTATTCACACCCCTTGAAATTTTCCACATTTTGTCATATTGGAACCAAAAACGTAAATGTATTTTATTGGGATTTTATGTGATAGCCCAACACAAAGTGGCACATAATTGTGAAGTATGTACAATATTTTTTATATGGTGTAAAAATTTAAGTTATATCTTAGATATTTTAGATTTTGTTGCATTGTGTATTGATTATATAATACTTAATTAGTATTGTTGGTTGCAAAAGGTTGATAACCCTTGCCCACGCTATCCAAAACTGAAAACAAAATAACTTAAGATACACTTTAAACATGGCTTCTCTGTTCTTATTAGACTACTAGTCCAAAGCATCGGTCATAGCCAGCAAGTTTTGAAGCACCTTACTCATGCATAACAAGAATGGTTTACCCTGTTTTAGGAAAGCATTATGTCTACTGAATTATAGACACCTGTTCGTGCTACAGTTCTGAGGAGGTCTGTTAAGAGAAAGCATCAGCCCAGATGCTTTCTGGGTGTTTCCACGGTGGTGCGCGTGCTTGTGCGCGTTCATGCGCATCTGTGTGCGTTCGCATGCGTCCGTGCCTTGCCCGCGTGCGCTCCCGTGCATGCGCATGCGCCGGAATTTAAACCCTGTGCTCCCAGCAGCAAGTGCTGTCCGTTCTACAGCATCTGTGACCTGTGAGCCCCAGCTCTGAACCTCTGTTCCTGTATTGCTCTGTTTCCTGTTTGACCCGGCTTGACCTGACCTGCTGATCTGCTGCCTGCACCGACCCCGGCTATCTACGACCCTCCAATTGTCTGCTCCCTTTGTACTTCTGCTGCCCGCCTGATAACGAACCTTGCTTGGACTTGACCATTCGTCTGCCTGACCCATCTGTACCGCACTGCCTGCCTGTTGCCGACCCAGCCTGCACGACCACCCTCTGATCCGCACGACTACCTGGAGCATCACACTACCACAAGTGACCATCCAGCCCTCGTGCCAGCCCGCACTCCCGGGCTCCCTGTCTGCTCTACCTACTGAAGTAAAAGCTTTCTTTCTATGTTTACAGAGGATAATCTTAGCTATCACATGACCACTGCTAGACTGTCCCATGGTCACAGGGAACACATGCAAAGACCTATCGGCTGGTGTACATCAGAAATATACAGAAACTACCTTAGAACCTACTGGGTTCGACTAAAAGCATACAGGCCCACTACAGTAAAAAATATTGCATTCTGGTATTGTTATTTGCCGAATACCTGTGATGGCATTATTTAGAAATACGAATACCTTGTTTTCATTTCACAGGTGTTTGGATTTTTCTCCACAGTTACATGCATTACAGAGTTGGGATGAACCATATAATATTGACAGGGCTGATTAGAACAGTCACAGTTTATTCATAAGATTTAAAACTTAACAAAAAAATCCTATTGCTGTAACTGGGTGTAACTTAAAAGGTGTTAGTCGGAAATTAGTTTGTAAGGACAGACACACTACCAGCGCTTAAGTGCAGCTCTGAAGAAGAGGGCTTGTCTGTCGAAACGTAGCAGAAGACCTGCACCCATTGCATTTTGTTGCAGATGCGGAGGAGGTCTTTCTATCCAGTATCCAGCTTCTTGAGGTATAAAAAAAGACTCTAGATCTGAGAAAAGGTGATACGCTTGTAAATTTAAGAGGTGATGGTAGAGGGGCGATGGACAAAGATTTACACAGGTTATTAAAATGTGGACAAAACTATTATTTGAGAGCAGCTGATCTTTCTTCTGCACCATACCACAAAGACGAGGACCCTCTCAGGCGAAGATGTTTACCCAAGGTTAATAGGTCAAAGAGAGCACCACATGAAACATCCTTAGGGGTCTAAAGTATTCATTGTTACAACATGTGGGGCAAAGGACATCCAATGCATTTTGGGGGGCACACAACCCTCTTCATCGGGGCTGGGTGAAATAGCAAAATGTTAAATGGACTCAAAAGTACACCTAAGTAAAGGAGGTAGAGGATGTTAAAAATAACAGTCAGTGCTGGTGTTCACAGTAAAAGTAACAAGAGCTCCCCAACCCCAAAAACTTCACTTCATTGGTGAAACCTTCATAAAGTTTTAAAATGTTCACTGACGAACCCCCCCCCCCCCCCAAAAAAATGTATTATATAAAGAAAAAATAAATGAATGCTACTTCTTGGCCTTGGCAGCTGCCATTACAGCAATCAGTTCTTTGGTACAACTCCTAACCCTATAGGTGTGCTCACTGGCTCTCCAATGGCGTTTGATGCAGAGAGTACTCTACAAGAAGTGTAATTATATCTGTCTCAGAATGCACAGGGTGAAAGGTTGAAGGCAAACAATACAAAGCATGCTGGTGAGTTAATAGAATCATCTCAAAGCCACTTGGACTCAAGGAGAGCTCTATAGAGACCTCAAAAGTTTAATTGGCATCAATCAACCTTCCATCTTTTATCAAACACCTATTGACCCCAATACTTTTACCGACCCCCTTTTGACCCAGAGTCATTTTATTGGACCACTTGGGGGTAAATATAGGCCACTTTGGGAAACCATGATCTATCTGTTCACAGGGTGACAATGCTACTGTGAAAGAACTGTGTGGTGGCTCTGTTAATGGAAGTACAAACGTAATGGATCTACTGACAGATTCAACAGGTAATAAATCTAGGTTACTGGGGGGACTCAGAAAAACAAAAACTACCATGTTAATTCTAGCGACAGATTCCGTGATAAATGCCATTTTTGGCTTTGTCTTTAGTTCCACTTTAAAGGAGAAGTACAGACAAAACTCCTTTAGCTGTACTTCTGTGGGTCACAGAAGTGCAGTTCGTTCTGCACTCCTGTGACCCATTTTCAGTAGACAGTGGGCTGAAGTCTGCTGTCTGCTACCGTTGCAGAGTTAGTCCAGGCTTGGGCAGGATTGTGACAATGGAATTGGAATCCACCCACATGCCTGGACCTGCACCCAGCTCTGCCTCTCTGTGAGCCGCTGAGAAGCTGAATCGGCCGCTACGCCCCCTCCACAGCCCAGCGCTCCAGTGAGCACGGGGGGGGGGGGGGAGAGCAGAGAGCTGGTGACTGACAGTCACCAGCTCTCTGCTCAGGAAGCTGTGAGAACCGAGCGATCTGTGGTGTTAGATCGCTCGGTTCCTAATTTTAGAGGTGCCAGGGGACAGATGCAGCATCCACCTAGGTAAGTATGTTCTTAAAAAAAAAAAAAAACATACTTCTCTTTTAAAGCAAACCTCTTGCTTTGCCCTGCATGGGAGTCTGCAATAACTGAACATGTCATTTTTGATTTTGCCCATAAATCCACATTAATTAAATATCATTTGCTTGTACACAAGTGTTTGCATTACAGTATTATATCATTAAAACAAGCTTCTTGTATTAACGTACTGCAGCTAATTAAATCCTTGTGCTCCAAATAATCTCTTTTTCCATGTTTAATTCTGGTCTTTCACATTAAACCTGACAGTGAATAACATTAAATTAGTTTCAAAAGCAATTTTATTTTATTTGTCTATTTATTACAAACTGACCCCCCTTCCTCCACACATTTTACCCTCGTAAACTTCTCTGTAGTTATTGAGGGTCTGGCTCCCTAATGCCTTGTAGAAAGATCTGCAAAAAAAAAAAAATTGGACTGCTAAAGATTTTATTTATTCGAACGAATAAAACAGACAGCTTTATGTGTACACCAAACATCAGAAAATGGCTTAAATATAATTCTTCAATGTATATTGTTAATTTGAAGGTGCGCGGTCCTCTGGGATTAATCACGCATAAAACATGTAACGTTACTCACAGCTAAGTGACACTTTTATCGCACCATATTACCAAATTTCCATTGAAAATGCTAAAACGACTCGTCATTCGCTTGATAACGGCCCGAACCGTAAAAATGACCAACACAAGTGCCGGTGCTCCAGCCTTAAATTATGCCGTAATTAATAAGGACAGTTAAACTGTCGACTAGCAACAGCAATTTAGGTAAGCACATTTGATCAGCAATAAATTGTCACTACATTAAAATCCCAGAAATATTAACAATATAGATTCGTTGATGGACATAGGTGCTGATTACCCACAATTCCATTTTTTTTCTCTTCAACAGAAACTACAGAAACGTGGGTCAATCAAGACTGGCGACCATGGTCTAAGATCACAGCTAAGCACTTTTAAGCCTGTGAAACAAGCTCTTGCTAATAGTTGCATCGATTTGTTAAAAGGCTTTGGGTGACATAAATTGTTTCCTGTTTAGCTCAGATTCTTGTTCTAACGCAGAAATGCCAGGGTGTATATTAATTAGGGACAGAGGAACAACAAGGGTCAGAGGGACGTCAAGCCAGGAGGCGATAGGAGCTGCATGATTACCCTCTTCGGTTGGCCGTGGCATTTAAAGTTCTTCTTTGTTCAAATTATAACACGTTTGCTTCGCGTTCATTTTCTCAGCTGTGTGTAATGAACATTTCTTTCTCCCTATTCTTTGCCATGTCCTTCTGGTACTACGACCCCTTTTGGATTTATGCAGATTGCCCTAGCCGGACGGCCGCTGGAATCACCTTCACCTGATTTAATGGGTAACTCTTGGACAATAAGGCCTCATACACACGGGCGTATCTTTAAAAATAAACAAAACATTGGGCCCGACGTCAAGGAAAAAAAATCTGCGTTTTTCGGCGCTATGCATCGGCGTTAGAGAGCGTCGGCGTCAATAGCCGGTTTTTAAAAAAAATCATCCCTCTGCTATTTTTCAACCTAAAAACGTTGGCGTCAAAAAACGCCAGTACAATATTAGTTGGCGTTTGTTGGCGTTTTGCGGTGTCGGCGTCAAAAAATGCCAAAACGTTACAGCCTCAGAACGCGATGGCCGTGGGTTCTACTTTCAGCTCACTAACGCCGACGCCCTCTACAGCTCAAAAACGCCAACATTTTTATGGGGCCATTGACTAACATGGAGAGCTGCAAAAAACGCCAGAAAACGCCGGCGTCAAAAAACGTCCGTGTGTATGAGGCCTAAAGCCCATGGTAGCTTCAGGAGAGAAATGTGCAAGGATTTTGTTTATCTTTTTTTTTTTTTTCTAACATAGATGGCCAGTCCACCCAAAACTGAGGTTCCATTAAAAGTGGAACTCAAAAGCCACTGGATTCCTTAATAAATGGAAAGTGAAAACTGAGAAAATTGGAGGATTATTCCCACTGGCACAAACAGTCTGCTTTCTTTCTTCCACTGCCAATTTTTCCTTCACTCCCCCTCCTTCCCAATGTTGGGAATTCCTAATGTCATTGGCTACATACTCCTGACTACTGCACTCTGCATGCTGTGCTGTATGTTACACGCTCTTGACCCCCTGAACCCTATACCTATTGATGTATGTTACATTCTCCAAACCCTAGCACACTATACATTTTGTAAATTACATACTCATGACCCCTGAGCACCATACATTATGTTGTACATTACACAGTCCTAAGAAAAGTTTCCTTGCCCAAGCTATCACCTGAATCCTCGCTTGCACAATTGGCATTTTGCACTGCTTGTACAACTTGAGCTCTTAAATGTTTATATATCTCACAGTGAGGCATGGGGGAAGATTTATTAAGCTGTGCATGGTAGCCAATCAGCTTCTAAATTCAGCTTGTTCAGTTAAGCTTTGACAATAAAACCTGGAAGCTGATTGGTTTCTATGCAGAGCTGCACCAGATTTTGCACTTTAAAGTATTAGTAAAGTAGAAAAGTAGAATTTGTAGCATTTTAACCACTTCAGCCCCGGAAGGATTTCCAGCTTTAGGACCGGAGCACTTTTTGCGATTCGGCGCTGCTTCGCTTTAACTGACAATTGCGCGGTCGTGCGACGTTGCACTCAAACGAAATTTGCGTCCTTTTTTTCCCACAAACAGAGCTTTCTTTTGGTGGTATTTGATCACCTCTGCGTCATTTCTGATCGCCGCTATAAACAAAAGAAGAGCGACAATTTTGCAAAAAAACCCAAATTTCTTACCTTTTTCCTAAAATACAAATCCAAAAAAAAAAATATAAAAAAACATTTTTTTTCACCGTTTTTGGCCGATTTATATTCTTCCTCATATTTGCGATAAAAAAATCGCAATCGGCGTTTATTGATTGGTTTGCGCAAAAGTGGTCGCATTTACGGATGATGAGAATTCATTTTTGGGGTTTTTATTTATTTTTTTTTTTTACTAAAAATGGCGGCGATCTGCGATTTTTAGCGGTACTGCGATATTGGAGCGGACATGTCGGAATGTTTTGACACTTTTTTGGGACCATTGGCATTTATACAGCGATCAGTGCTATAAAAATGCACTGATTACTGTGTAAATGCCATTGGCAGTGAAGGGGTTAACCTGCAGGGGGCGCTCTAAGGGTTAACTGTGTTCCCTGGGCGTGTTCTAACTGTGTGGGGACTTGCCTAGCTGGGGAAAGGAAGTGGTCACAGCCTTCACTTACAGGAAGGCTGTGATCACAGCCCTTCCCCCTCACACAGAGCGGAGGTCCGTGTTTACATACACGGACCTCCGCTCATGCGCTCCGGGGGGGGCATCGCGGGTGGCCGGCGGCAATCGAAGCCGCCGCACCCGCTCCCTGGACCCCCCCGCTCACAGTGGCTCTGTATCGCGGCCGCCGTCGTATGACGGCGATTCGCGTTACAGAGCCACATTGT
>BLSH010347824.1:33871-44923 GCA_018402905.1 Glandirana rugosa
TGGAAATAAAAAAAAGAATTGGCGAACGGCTGCCGACTAGCCGTTAACTGCCGCTGTTACACCGAGACATTGCGCTGAAGGGGTTAACCTGCAGGGGGCGCTCTAAGGGTTAACTGTGTTCCCTGGGCGTGTTCTAACTGTGTGGGGACTTGCCTAGCTGGGGAAAGGAAGTGGTCACAGCCTTCACTTACAGGAAGGCTGTGATCACAGCCCTTCCCCCTCACACAGAGCGGAGGTCCGTGTTTACATACACGGACCTCCGCTCATGCGCTCCGGGGGGGGCATCGCGGGTGGCCGGCGGCAATCGAAGCCGCCGCACCCGCTCCCTGGACCCCCCCGCTCACAGTGGCTCTGTATCGCGGCCGCCGTCGTATGACGGCGATTCGCGTTACAGAGCCACATTGTCGCCGTCAATTGCCGATCAGCCGTCGGCAAGCGGTTAAGAAAAAAAATAAAGGTATTTTCGAAATTAATGGCAACAACACTGGGTTTTCTTTGTGCAAAGTACACTAAAAGCCATTGAAACATTAAACCAAAGACACATTTATTTTATTCCTGGGAATACTTGGCCAATAAAGCGGATTCTGATGTGTGTGGGAGATTAGCTCGTGGGGATCGCTTTTTGGAGGAAAAATACTCAGCAGGCAGGATAAACTTTTTTAAAATCTGGCTGGTTGCCAGATTATAAAAGGATTGCAGGAACAAACAAATAAAAACAGAAAACAAAACCTCACCGTCCAGTGCTAAACTTAACAATTGTGATTCCTCACTATACGGTGTGGGGCTCACCCCGACACCCACAAAACACGAGCGCAAAGCAAACCTTGTTTTTGAGTCCAAAATAGCACACAGAGCTCTCTCAGCTTTCCTCCACTGAGATCCAGGATAGAGCTCTCCTCTGTTCTCTTCCTGCTCGTTAAATGCAGGTGGAGAGGACTTCGGGTGGAGCAGAAAGTCCGGGCCGGAACTAGCTCTGCCACGGTGGCTGGAAAAACCCGGGTTGGACTCTCTCTAGTCGCCACCAAGTGATTGCATGCAAGGCGACAAGTATCGCCCATCCATTATGACGCCTTGCATAACATCACATGTGCTAAATATGCTATGTTGTGTGTTCTATTGTCCTACCCACTGCACTGTAAACTGTGCTACATAGTACATATTTCTGACCAAGGTGTATTATCTTAACAGTTGCTGGTTGCGAAGTAGTCCTGTTTAACCACTTCAATACAGGACATTTATACCCCCTTCCTGCCCAGACCAATTTTCAGCTTTCAGCGCTCTCACACTTTGAATGACAATTACTCTCTCATGCTACACTGCACCCAAACAAAATTTTTATAATTTTTTTTCACACAAATAGAGCTTTCTTTTGGTGGTATTTAAGAACCTCTGGGTTTTTTATTTTTTGCGACATAAGTGAAAAAGTGCGAACATTTTGAAAAAACAACACTTTTTTTTCGTTTCTGTGATAAAATTTTGCAAATAAGTAATTTTTGTTCATAAATTTGGGCCAAAACCTATACTGCTACCTATCTTTGGTAAAAATAACCCAAATAAGTGTATATTATTTGGTCTGTGTGAAAGTTATAGAGTCTACAAGCTATGGTGCCAACCATTGAAAATTGGTCACACCTGATGCACTGATGGCCTATCTCATTTCTTGAGGCCCTGAAATGTCGGGAAAGTACAAATACCCCCTAAATTACCCCCCTTTGAAAAGTAGGCATTCCAAGGTATTTAGTAAGAGGCATGGTGAGTTTTTTGAAGTTGTACTTTTTTCCCACAATTCATGGGAAAATTAAGAAATTATTATTTTATTTTTTTTTGCACAAAATTGTCATAACAACAAGTTATTTATCACACACAGCATATGCATACTTCCAATTACACCCCAAAATACATTCTGCTACTCTCCCCGAGTATGGCGATACCACATGTGTGAGACTTTTTCACAGCCTGGCCACATAGAGAGGTCCAACATGCAGGGAGCACCGTCATGCATTCTAGGAGCAGAATTTTCACATCTAATTTCCTAACGACCTATTACACTTTTGAAGGCCCTGGAGCACCAGGACAATGGAATTACCTACAAAATGATCCCATTTTGGAAAGCAAACACCCCAACGTATAATCTATGAGGCATTATGAGTCTTTTGAATGGTTAATTTTTTTCCACAAGTCTTCGAAAAACGTGGAAAGAAAATGAAAACGCTTTTATTTTTACTCAAAGTGGTCAATTTATAAGATATTTCTATCACATAGCATGTACATAGCAAAATTCACAGGTTGCCACCAGAGTCCTCTTCCACTCCTCCATGGCGACACCACCAGACTAATCTATTAACCTTCTATGAGGAGGTGAGCTGCCATCTAGATAAAGGAAGGCCGGTAGATATGGTGTTCCTGGATTTTGCAAAGGCATTCGATACAGTTCGCCATAAACATTTACTGTACAAACTAAGGTCTGTCGGCATGGACCATAGGTGAATACATGGATTGAAAACTGGCTACGGGGTTGAGTCCAAAGGGTGGTGATAAATGGGGAGTACTCAGAGTGGTCCGGTGTGGAAAGTGGGGTCCCCCACATACATACATACATACACACACACACACGCGTAACCAGGTGCTTGGCTAAGAATGAAGAGAGTGAGAGAAACACTTGCTGCTGCTGCTTTCTGTAGTTGCTGCCCTGTGGTACTGAAGTGATTAACAGCTATATCAGCAAGAGGAGGAATTAAGTTGCTGAAGAAGAGAAGAGTTCAATAAATTGAGTCAGGCATGACTGCAATGTGGGAACTGGAATCTAGAGGAGAGAGACTCTACTGTAATCAAGAGCTTTTGAACTACATTTTCCAGAGAGGGATTGCAAGGAGGAAGGGGAAGAGCTGTATATTCGCAGGCTGTACAGGACAGATTCCTTTTGCCATGAGGGAGACTGGAGAGTGCACATCGCTATTAATGTGCACCATCACTGCCGCATATAGGTGGCCTGAGCGGGATCCAGAAGGCTGAGTTTGGGGGTGCTAACAGAGTCACCTGGGTGCAGAGCAGAGAGTGGACTAACGACTGTGTGCGACCGGATGGTGAGCTGTGATATCGCTGGGGCTGGTGAGCTGCTGCTGTGGGGATCTACTATCTGCTGTTAGAGCGATTGAGCCCTTTAGGTACTGACCATACAGCCATCCAAGTAGCCTTACTGTTGTCTGCAAACATGACTACGCTACCCGGCTAAAGAGTTAAGACTAAAAACTGTCACTTTACAACTGCTGCAGAGAGATCCTCATCTATTCCTTATGCTAAGAAGTACCTCTCAGGGGGCATTGCAACATATCCTAGCTATTCTCCTAGAGTGACTAGTTATATTATTATTAGTATCCACACTGCAGTTAATATGTATATGCACTATTTTTTTGCGGTCATTGCTGATTCAAAGTCTAGTGTACAGAACTCTATTCTAAGTTAGCTTGACATAGTGTTTATAATGTCTAGCTGACTGTGGCTGAACCTGCCTTCTGTGTGCTTATTTATGCTCAAACCACCATTTATTCTAACCCATACCAATACATTGAGTTTATTTACCAATAAACCACCTTGTGTCTATTTCCTGGTGCTAATTTACAGCTAATGTTCTTATAAGTGCTTGCAGTAACTTGCAGTAAGGTTGTTCTTGGAGTCAAGGTGTAGAACAGAGAACCCAAATTAAAAAACAAGAGAAAAAGGAAGGTGCACGCACCTAGTTCATTACCAAAAATAGTTTTATTAAAATTGATAGCAAGAGAGGGTACTCACAAGGGGTCAGGAGTTGAGAAGTAGTGGGTGTACAACCTGTGCAGACTGTAACAGAGTAAAAGCTGACGCGTTTCGGGGGCGCACCCCCTTCCTCAGAGCTTTGAGGAAGGGGGTGCGCCCTCGAAAGGCGTCTTGCCCTGAAATGCGTCTTGCTATCAATTTTATTAAAACTATTTTTGGTAATGCACTAGGTGCGTGCGCCTTCCTTTTTCTCTTGTTTTTTAGTCACTTTCGGATTTCCCCGTCCGAGGAGGGCTGCACACATCGGTACATTTACCTTTGCCCAGTTGGTCGTTTGCCATACAAGAGGACTTATCAGAGCGGGATTTTCTTACTTCCATAGAGAACCCAAATTACCAAGTGGCTCCTGCGGGAGCAGAGCTACACATTATAAATATTTATATTATTTTAAAGAGATGCACAATTTCATTAAATATTTTTTTTTAATATCTCACTCTGGATTAGCTATAAAGCTGAAAATGGCTAAGCGCTTTTTAGGGCTCCTTCACAGCAGGTGCATTGGCAGCCTTGCCCAGGGTAGTCCCAGTGCAAGATAAGGCAAAAAGCATAGTTTCCAATAGTGTTCGTTCACGCCACAGCATTGTAATGGTGCGCACTGAAAAAGTTCTGAATGCAGTACTATTTTCAGTGCAGCGGGTTGTAACATAAACTACCACCTTGTAACAGTGGTTTGTGATAAGAACTTTATGAAATGTCACTTTGACATTTCAATAAAGTATCTCCAAAAAATGTATATACTGTAGAGGGGCGGGGATCAGCACATTGGCACTGTTCCTGCCAGCACACACCAGTAGCCATGCATTCAGTGCAGCAGACTGGTGGGAACAAGCCCTTAACTGCCAAAGGATTTGCATTTCTGCTCATCCAGTCCTGGGGTTTACACAGCTTTTCCATTCAGCACAGTCCTGCTGAGCAGAAGAGACTTGATTATTCTTTCTTCCGCATGTTTCTTGTTAGGGCATGAGCACTGCAGCACTGACTGTTCAGTTCAGATACTGTTGCCTTTAGCCCCCTTCATAACCAGGCCATTTTTTTGCGATACGGTACTATGTTACTTTAACTGACAATTGTGAGGTCGGGCACCTTTTTTCCCCACAAATAGAGTTTTATTTTGGTGGTATTTGAACACCTCTGCGGTTTTTATTTTTTTAACTATAAACAAAAAACGACAGACAATTTTGAAAAAAAAACTCATAATTTTTGACTTTCTCCTATAAAACATATCCAATAAAATTGTGACGGAACCACTTGGCACCCTGATTAGGTGCTTCCTTCCGCCAAACAGTGCCTCCTGCCCTGCAAACCGTTCCTAGCAGACCGAGAGCTAATACCAGCCCTTTTAAGCCCAATCATCGCACACACACTAGATGTGGGGATAGAACCAAGGGAATGACTGTTTATTGCAACTCACTTACTTCAATCACCCACAGGAGGATAGTCCCCTCCTAATCATATTACCCTAACAATACAAACTGTAAACAGGAATATAATTAACATAGCTAAACAACAACCAACATATACTATAAACATTAACCAGTTCCACGCCGCTCTCTGTAGATTTACGGCGGCGGTGTGGACGCCGAGTGCGAATCTCCGTGAAAAGGAGGCGATTCGCGCAGGCGCAGCTAGGGGCCGATGTCCGCCAGCGAGCCGCGATGAGCTGCTACAGCCAAAGAGCGGGGAACCGCCGATGTAAACACGGCGGTTCCCAGCTCTTTCAATGGGGACATAGGAGATCTAATGATCCCTGTCACTGGGATCAGTTAGATCTCCTATGTCCATGTTAGCCCAGCCCCCCCGCAGTTAGAACACACCCAGGGAACACTGTTAACTCCTAGATCTCCCCCTGCAGGTTAACCCCTTCACTGCCAGTGACATTTATACAGTAATCAGTGGACATTTAAATTTCTGATCGCTGTATAAATGTCATTGGTCCCAAAAAAGTGTAAAAAATGTCCGACATGTCCGCTGCAATATCGCAGTACCACTAAAAATCGCAGATCGCCGCCATTACTAGTAAAAAAAAATAAATAAATAAAAACCCCAGAAATTAATTCTCATCATCCGTAAACGCGGCCACTTTTACGCAAACCAATCAATAAACGCTGATTACGATTTTTTTTACCAAAAATATGAGGAAGAATATAAATCGGCCAAAACTGATGAAAAAAAATTTTTTTTTATATCTTTTTTTTGGATTTGAATTTTAGCAAAAAGTAAGAAATATTGTTTTTTTTGCAAAATTGTCACTCTTTCTTTGTTTATAGCGGTGATCAGAAATGACGCAGCGGTGATCAAATACCACCAAAAGAAAGCTCTATTTGTGGGAAAAAAAGGACGCAAATTTTGTTTGGGTACAACGTTGCACGACCGCGCAATTGTCAGTTAAATCGACGCAGTGTCGAATCGCAAAAAGTGCTATGGTCCTAACATGGGAAATTCTTCCGGGGCTGAAGTGGTTAAGTTAAACAACTAGCCACCTAGGTGACTCAGTGCCCACACAGACTATTCGGCACCAGGCCCACTGCCCTGGATACAAAGTACATTACACATTATTATAAGCATAAACATCCCACAATGGCTCCATAACAAGGTACAGTGGTCACAATACCAATCAACTGTGCAAGAGGAGTATCAGACAGACAGAAACAATGGGTGACTTAATTAACACAATTAACAATGAGAGAAAGACATTTAGGAGGTGCACTATGGGAGAGACCTACTTACAATAAACAAACTATGTCAGGAGACCCCAGACAGGTTGCGTTGAGCTGATGATATTAACATCTGCTCTGAGTCTCACAGTGTGAAGTAGTCATTGCTAGTTTGGGCCTAGAGACTCCAAATATGTATATGGGTCCTCCAGTTCCCAGTCTGTGTTTTTTAGGGAGACATGGACTTGAATCTAAAGTAACATTACTCCAAGGGTCCCCCAAGGACACACCTCCCAAAGCGTAGTGCTCCCTTAAAAACCAAAAAGTCCCACCCTTAGAGGGAGTTCCTTTACATTTTTGTCCTATTCATGGGATGTGGCACCATGAGTCTCTATGCGGTGTGTCCTTTTGATGCCCTTAAAAACCGGGGCCCATAGTCGGTAGGTAAGAGGCTAGCCTGCAGTCCCCTCCAAAAGCCTCTGTCCCGGTTGAGTCTGTCACACAAATCTTCATAGATTTAGGCCAATATGTATTCTGCTACTATATTATTGGTAAAAAATCCCAATAAGTATATATTGATTGGTTTGTGCAAAAGGTATAGCGTCTACAAACTATGGGATATATTTATGGAATTTTTTTTTTTTTTTTACTATGGCAGTGATCAAACAGTGTGGGATTCCCCCCAAGGTCCATACCATACCCTTATCCGAGTACGCAGCCCGGCAAGTCAGGAAAGGGGGTGGGGGTGAGCAAGCGACCCCCCTCTCCTGAACCATACCAGGCCGCGTGCCCTCAACATAGGGGTGCTTTGTGGCAAAGGGGCCCCCACCCCAAAGTACCTTGTCCCCATGTTGAGGACAATGGCCTCTTTCCGACAACCCTGGCCAGTGGTTGTCAGGGTCTGCATCCGGGGGGCTCATTAGAATCTGGAAGCCCCATTTAACAAGGGGGCCCCCAGATCGGGCCCCCCACGCTATGTCAATGAGTATGGGGTACATTGTACCCCTACCCATTCACCTAAAAAAAGTGTAAAAAATAAACACACTGCACAGATTTTTAAAGTATTTTATTTAATCGGCTCTGGCTGTGTTTATTTTTGGCACTTTTTTTTAGGTGAAGGGGTAGGGGTACAATGTACCCCAAACTCATTCACATAGGGTGGGGGGGGGCAGGATCTGGGAGCTCCCTTGTTAAAGGGAGCTTCCAGATTCTGATAAGCCCCCTGCCCGCAGACCCCGACAACTACCGGCCAGGGTTGTCAGGAAGAGGCCCTTGTCCTCATCAACATGGGGACATGGTGCTTTGGGGAGGGGGGGCGCAGGGCCCCCCTACCCCAAAGCACCAACCCCCCCATGTTGAGGGCACGTGGCCTGGTATAGTTCGCTTATCCTCACCCCCTTTCCTGACCTGCCGGGCTACGTGCTCGGATAAGGGTCTGGTATGGATTTTGGGAGGATCCCACGCCGTTTTTTTGGCATGGGGATTCCCCTTAAAATCCATACCAGACCGAAGGGCCTGGTATGCTCTTGGAGGGGGAACCCATACCGTTTTTTTTTTTTAAATTTGGCGGGGGTTTCCCTTCAAGATCATCAGAGCACAAGGTGTCTGCTATTGTCGGGATCAAAGTTGGATCCCTGTTCACTGAAGTTGGACCGATGTAGGACACATGTCGCAGGGCAAAGTAGGATGAAAGTCTGATCATTGTCGTATCGGACAAGTGTGAACCCAGCCTAACTGTGTCTTTTGTTTTCAGCCTACATATACATTGGAATTGTATATAACGCTAGCACTGGGTTTGGTTGTGATTCTTTGATACAAGGTGGAAAATAAAAATGTATGTGTTATATTTTTTAAGGTTCGCTAGTTGTTATGTTAAGCTTGCTAGTATAAGCCCTCTGTTTTCCATAACCGATGGCTCATATCAAGCACAATTTCCCCCCTTCTGGCTGCCTGACATGGGGTTACAATTTAAAATATACCGTCAGGAATGTTATTTTTTCTCTGCGCTGCTCCGTGTTGTTTAGAAACCCTCTCTGGTGCTCTAGAATAACACACCTTATTTTGGTCAAGGGAACGGACCGGCTTTGTGCCTGCTGTGCAAAACGTATATACGTGAAATAACAGCAAAAGCTGTTTTCTTAACATAAATCAAGTCTTTTGAATGCCCGGTCTTTGGATTGGCACTTAACTTACAAAAATACAAGCATTGCGTTAAAAAAAAAAAATGGAGAAAATTTATTAAATATGAGGTTTTTACTGTAATCGAATATTAATGTAACCCAACGCTTATTCCCCATTAAGTTGATCCTGTTTTAATACACACATGCTTCTTATTATTTAGCACTCATGCAGGATATTCCACACACAAACTGTTTCCACCCTGAATGGAATGTCTAGGGAAGCTGAGACTAAATGTTTGGAAACAGAACGACAGGCCAGGTTTAAAAAAAAAAAAAAAGTATTCCACTTGTTTTCAAGGGAGCGACTTGCTGGGGAATTTTAGGGTTAAAGGGTATCCAAAGCCAACATTTTTATGAGCTTTGAAAGGGAATAAGGAAGGGGTTGAACCTTTTTTTCTCACTATTATTGTGATGGCGAGGAGCAACCACTTACTGACCCCACCCCATAGCAGATATACTGCTACAGGGTGACTGCTCTGTGCAGAATCATGTATATATATGTGATTCTGCACTTCTGCCTATAGGGGGCATGTGTGTGTGTGTGCCGCCAGTGGGCCACTTCTGCTGCGATTACTTATAGCAGAAGCCGATCTGGGAGTACTAGGCACTCAATGCCCACCGACACACGCCGATCCTCGGGCAGGAGTAAAAGCAACACACAGTACAGTAAAACACTGGTTAGGCACACAGTGAACCCTTTGATCACCTTAGATGTTTAACCCTTTTCCAGCCAGTGTCATTAGTACAGTGAGAGTGCATATTTTTAGCACTGATCGCTGAAGTAGTGTCACTGGTCCCCAAAAAGTGTCAAAAGTGTCAGTTAGTGTCCGATTGTCTGCTGCAATACCTCTACAAGTCGCTGATCACCGCCATTACTAGTATAAAAATAAATACAAATTACAGTATATACTAACGTGTGTAGACGCTATGGGGGAGATTTACTAAAACTGAAGCACTCAGAATTTGGTGCAGCTGTGCATGGTAGCCAATCAACTTCTAACTTCAGCTTGTTCAATTAATCACTTGCTTACTGGGCACTTAAACCCCCCTCCTGCCAAGGCCAATTTTCAGCTTTCAGCGTTGTCACTCTTTGAATGACAATTGCACGGTCATGGTACACTGTACCCAAATGACATTTTTATTATTTTTTTTCACACAAATAGAGCTTTCTTTTGGTGGTATTTAATCATTGCTGGGCTTTTACTTTGTACTAAAATAACGAAAACAGACCGAAAATTTTGAAATAAAAACCCAGTTTCATAGTTTGTTATAAAATTTTGAAAACAAGTAATTTTTCTCCTTCATTGATGTGTGCTGATGAGGCAGCACTGATAGGCTGCACTGATGGGCACTGATAGGTGGCACTGATGGGTGGCACTGATGGGTGGCACTGATGGGCGGCATTGAAGGACACTGATGGGTGGCACTGAAGGGCACTGATGGGTGGCACTGATGGGCGGCACTGAAGGACACTGATGGGTGGCACTGAAGGGCACTGATAGGTGACACTGATAGGCAGCACTGATAGGTGGCACTGTTGATGAGGCACTGATGGGCACTGGCTGGCAGCACTGATGGGCACTGATAGGAGGCACTGGTGGGCATTGATAGGTGGCACTGGTAGGTGGCATTGGTGGGCACTGGTAGGCGGCACTGATGTGCACCTGTAGGTGGCACTGGTGGGCATTGGTAGGTGGCACTAGAGGCACTGCATAGCAGCAATGCCTCTCCATTTGCGGTCGGTGATTGGCTTTCTTTTCCCTCACACTGTGAGCGTCAGGGGAAAAAAAGCTGAAAACCGATCTTTTGTTTACATCACGTGATCAGCTGTGATTGGTTGACAGTATATCACGTGATAAGGGGCTGTGATCGGCCCCTTACACCGATCTGTCATCAGCCAAGTCTCATTGACTTGGTGATCACAGAGCGCACTGCGCACGCCCCACTGTCAGCTTGTGCATGGGATGACGTCTATTGACGCCCTCCCAGCAATTAAGGCCTGTGCTGTAGCCGTGATTCGGCTATAGCGCGGGCGGGAAGTGGTTATGCTTTTACTATAAAACCTGGAAGCTGATTGGTTTCTATGCAGAGCTGCACCAGATTTTGCAGTCTCCCATTTTAGTAATTCCCCCTATATAACCTTTGCACAAACCAATCAAAATACGCTTATTGGCATTTTTTGTATCAAAAATATGTAGCAGAATACATATTGGCTTAAATTAGATTTTTCACATTTTTTTATTGTATATGTTTTATAGCAGAAAGTAAAAAATATTGTTTTTTTTAAATGAACAGCCTTTTTTGCTTATAGTGCAAAAAATAAAAAAGTGGCAATCAAATACCACCAAAAGAAAGCTCTATTTGTGGGAAAAAATTAAACTAAATTTATTTGGGTACGGAGTTGCATG
>BLSH010347824.1:47073-59493 GCA_018402905.1 Glandirana rugosa
TTATCTATACATTTGGCGGTTACTTATATATCCATAACATTTACCTCAACTGAATAATTATATGGTTTGAATATTATATTTTCTATTACTGACGGAGAACAGGACCCCTTGGGTGTACAAGTTTCTCCGGACCGGGATTTTAGGGTGTCCTCCGTCCCTACCCACCAGTGTTTCTCGGCTCCCTCCAACTGAGTGACTATAGATGTCATATAATTTTTCTCATACTTTTAGTCTGACAGTTTTTCTTCTACGCACAAAGAGTTGTTCTTACGTATGCATACACCCACCCCTGGTTGTGTATAGGTATATATGGATTGGCACAATCTCTACCAGAACTTTTTTGATTTATATACCTTACCTTCTGAGGAGTCTCCTAAGGAAGCCTCTTCTACTTTTTTCTTATACACATATATTGTTTTTATACCTATCCAAGCTTAACGCCTGTTGTCAATACCCCTCTGAGGAGTCTTCCATTCCATATATTTAGTTTTTTCAAGACCATCTCTAACACGGTTAGGTATATATGGATATGTGTTGGTCCCCACCCACATACGTATGCATTCTTGTTGAGAAACACGCATCTTCTTTTTGACAGTCTGATTTTCATACTCTTTTTAATATACTGTAGATATCAGTGAGTCAACCTCCCTCGGCTCTTTGTGACCACCCATCCCTGCCTCCTGTGGGATTTTAGGGCCAGGCCTCTTTGAACATGTGGGTTCCCCAGGACAAGAGGCAGTCATTATCTTTTATATTATAAGTTTGGTATATTAATAAGTCAACTCCATTTACAATACCTATATATTCATTGGCGGTTTACATATCTATTTATGTTCCATTATTATGTACTGTATGTTATTTTGTTTATGTATGTAAGCACTGTCACTATTATCCCCCGAAGAAGATTCTTTCAGTAATCAAAACGTGTTGGAAATTTCATTATTTTGTAGGATTTATATAGCACCAACAGTTTACGCATCGCTTTACAGCTTGAGGGTAGACAGTATAAATACAATACACTTAAATACAGTAGGAATCAGAGGGCACCGCTCGTTAGAGCTTACCATCTAAGAGGGAAGGTCGAGATACAAGAGGTAATAACTGTGGGGGGTGCGCTGATGGAGAAGATAAATGTACAGTTGTTAGGTGGGAGCCAGATAGGCTTCTCTGAAGAGATGAGTTTTCAGGGATCGTCTAAAGGTGGACAAAGTAGGAGAAAGTCGGACAGATTGGGGTAGAGCATTCCAGAGGATGGGAGAGGCTCTGGAGAAGTTCTGGAGGTGAGCATGGGATGAGGTGACAAGGGAGCTAGAGAGCAGGAGGTCTAAAGTGATATTAAAGCTTGTTTTTTTAAAAAAAAATAAGAAACGTGTTATACGTACCTGCTCTGTGCAATAGTTTCGCACAGAGCAGCCCTAATCCTCTTCTTTGAGTCCCTCGCCAGCGCTCCTGGCTCTTCCCCTTGAGCAGTGCCCCCAGATAAATCTGCTTTCCCTCGGGGTACCGCTGTGTGCTCGCTCCTGAGACCGGCTCTATGCATCCATAAGACACATACAGCCCAGACTCGGCTCTGCCCCACACTCTCTCCTCATTGGCTCACTGGCTGTGATTGACATCAGTGGGAGCCAATGGGCTCCCACTGCTGCCTCAGCCAATGAGAGGAGGGAGTCCTGGGACACAGTCTCGTGCATATAGATGGATCGAGAGGGAGCTTAGGTGAGTATCAGGGGGCACTGTGGGGGAAACAGCACACAAGGTTTTAACCTTCATGCATAGAATGCGTGGAGATAGAAAACCTTCAGCCTTTACAACCACTTAACAGGCATATCTTGACGTCTAATGTGCCCATGCTGTTAGAGTAACATTTCATATTATCTTGTACATGTACAGAGACCAGTACCTTTTACTTAGAATTTGCATTGCTTTTTGTACAATAAAGTTTATGTTTTGTAATCATTGTTGCATATTTGCTTTATTGGCTGCAACAAAGTCCCTTGGGAGATGTCTTTGGTTGAACTCGGGCAAAGAATAAGCTTCACACAAGCAAAAATACCGATCTTTCAACACTTCACTTCAGCTTGGATTTCTTTCCTCTGTTACTATTCATACAAGACACTGATTTGCTCATAGCCCTGAAGAAAGTTGACCCTTTCAACCCCTTCAAATGTATTTCCTGAGGGCAACTGTGGATCTAAATAGAAGCTAAGATGGTGCCATCTGTAATAGATATGAGAGTTCAGTCACACTTTAAAAACCACCAAATACCACCTAAAGAAGGAAAAGTGACAATAGGGCTCTGCAAAAGCTGCACCCTCAGCTACTGTATACTCACCTTACTTCTCCCCCTAGCCACTCTTTCCTCCCCTGCAGACAGCACTAAAACGACTGGTATCACTGACCCAGTGGTGTGATGAGGGGTCTCTAGGTCAGTATGGGCCTAGTGATTGGATGCTAGACCTGGCACAAGGAAGGAGGTTGCATTCATGCCTCTCTATAGCTGGAAGTGCTGGGTAGTGTTGCCTGCTGCAGAAGAGGGAGCAGCAGTGAGGGAGCACTGGTATATGGGGCTCAGGGGGGCCCACTGAAGAGACATGGTCATTTTTTTCTGCATGGGCAAGATGGAGTCTTTTTAATTTTATTTTCCCAATTGACTCCATTGCATTTATTAAAAATGGTAATATTTCACAGAAATTTTGGAAAAACTAAAAAACTCTCAATTTTGCTTACCCCTAGCTATTGGGATAAAACCCCTGAACTGTAAATGCCAATACTTCAAGTAATCTCTTGTTGAAAGAACATAACCTGATGTTGCTGTAATATGGGCTGATCAAGTGTGATGACCACCGGAAGAACTTAGTACCGTATTTATCATTTCGCTTTGGCTGTATATCTCCATGCTCCGGCATTAAGAAGCCTTGGAACTGATTATAGAAAAGTTAATATCCCCTCCACAGCCCTCCTTTTAATTATTGTCAAAACGGCAAAACCCATTTCTTTTTGTGTGCAAAAAGGTGTGTAATTAAACTAGAAGTATAATACCTATCAACACGCAAATCCGACACTTATGAACTTTAACTGCAGAATAAAACCTCCTATTACATGACCATTAAGTCTTATGAATAAAGCTAGTCATTGTAGTACTTGATTAATTTTTATACACTATATAAATATAGTTTAATCATTGTGTAACTGTTTTAAAACCGGCTCCCTAATATTTCCGATAGAATGAGAAAATCAGTGATGTAGAGATAGTTGTAATGAAAAAAAGGGAAAAAAAGGAGCCTTTTTATTGACTTGAAAGAAAATGGAGCCATTGATGCTGTGCATTAACAAGTTTCTATCTGATTATGCATTGACAACCTTGTTGATCCACTCTTCCTGTAGTAATAAGGCTGAGATTTCCAAAGAAGTTGGTTAAAGTATGAAAGTTGGCGTAGCCTCCAATAATCAAATGCTCATTCAAACTCCAACTGATTAAAGTATATGACAAGTATTTTTTTTTATAGAGTAAGGAGGGCTGTAACCCCGTCAAATTTTTTTGCTGTCTTTTCCCACACTGGGGAGATTCACCCTCTCTATTTGTCCTGGTGAAGCATTGCCATCAGGCTTAGAATTGATGGCAAATCTAAAATGTTGAAGATATCTTCAGAACAGGAATTGAAGGGAAATCTTTGAATAGTGACACCTGTTTCTGAGACAATTGAATAAGAAGAATTTCCTAATTTTCGAGAGATTTCCTCTCACTTCCTGTCATGTCTTCAGGGCAGGAAATGAAGGAAATTCTTCTTAATAGGATTTCATTGAGTTGTAACCCTATTTCCCTACTTGGTTAAAGACTAAAAATGAAAGTTTGAGCTAAACATACACAATTTACTAGTGTACTATATTATCAGGTTTATAGAGTTTACTAATTTGCAGTAAGAATAAACAAGCGTGTTATGGTAGGTTCACATCACTCAACAGCCATATTTTGCAGGCTTCTTTAACCAAGAAAAGAAAAAAAAAAGATAGTGTAGCCCATAGCAAACAGATTCTGATTCAATTTTCAGTTGAATGAGTCAGAAAATTCAGGACAGTTAAAAGGAGCTATCCTAACTCTCAAGAGCCTTTTAAAGCCTTGCTTCTCTAATTGACGGCAATGCATTTCATTGAATGGTGAAATCTCTACATGTAAATCATGATATCAATCTGTATTTAATACATGTTTCGTTTAATTACTCTGACTTGGATTTTTGCCTTTAAACCAGCACCAGGTGTATTCAGCACTGCTTGTGGAGAGAAGGCCGATGCCTCTTTGAAA
This sequence comes from Glandirana rugosa, assembly GCA_018402905.1. NCBI lineage: Eukaryota > Metazoa > Chordata > Amphibia > Anura > Ranidae > Glandirana > Glandirana rugosa. The sequence continues at coordinate 51,374 of BLSH010347824.1, forward strand.
ACCGGAAGTAATGTGCGTTCCAAGGTCAGGATGTGACATCACCAGGAAGTGATATAGCAACCGGTAAAGCACTACCTCAATGTGCTTCATCCCAATTGGATGTCTTCAGGTTTCACGTATATTATTACTGATTGGTATATTGATTTACATGTATGATGGGTGTCACAGTGGTGTAGTGGTTTGCACTTTCACCTGGCAGCAAAAGGGTCGCTGGTTCAAATCCCAACCACGACACTACCTGCCTGGAGTATGCATGTTCTCTCTGTGCATGCATGGGTTTCCTCCAGGTACTCCGATTTCCTCCCACACTCCAAAGACATGCTGATAGGTTAATTGGATGCTGTCTAAATTGGCCCTAGTATGTGTATGTATGAATAGGAGTTAAGCCTCATACACGCATTGCGACGGTCGTACAACCGAACGGCCCAAATCGTATGTTGCCTCATGTATCTTGCGTACTGACATGCACTATGCGATCGTACAACCAAGCCGAACGTAGTGACGTGTTACGAACGTATAAAGAGAAAGTTCAGGTGCATGTAATTTGTGAATTAGGAACGAACGGACACTTCCGGGCGTTCCTGACTTCTGAGCATGCGTGTTTTGCACGTACAACTTGTTGGACAAACTTCTCTGTACGCATGATACAACGGTCGTATGACCGCTTGTTGGTACAACAAAAGTTTTTTAGTCTGCTCATCCAACTTCTGTTGTACGACCATCGTATGTCGGCTGTTCTAATCGCGCATACTAACGGTCGGATCATCATACAACAAGTGGTTGTACGACCGTCGCACCGCGTGTACAAGGCTTTAGGGACCTTAGATTGTAAGCTCCTTGAGGGCAGGGACTGATGTGAAGGTACAATGTATATGTAAAGCTCTGCGTAAATTGACGGCGCTAAACAAGTACAATCTGATTTTACTAAACAGCGCATATTTTACTGAAATTTGACTTCCTGAAATTTTTTTATATTTAAAGAGGATGAACTCAAAATTATTATATTTTTTATGTTGCACTTCATGTTGGAAGAAACAAAATATGTGTAATTAAATAAAAAAAAAAATCTTCTGGAGTAGGCATTTATTCTATATATTATACAATTTGTAAAATGCTCATGGTTTCTGCATGACCCCTCCCCATTACTGAACTATTTTAGTCCATTTTTAGAATCCTGCTAAATGATGCAAATTTGTATATTGATGACAGGGTACATACCAATATCCAAATGTTTCGATTCCCTAGTGGTCATGTGTTGGTAGAGGAAGCTATATCAGTTCATTATGGACTGTAAGGGAATTTAGGTGCACACAAAGTGAATAGTCAGCAATAATTGTTTGGAAGCATTTCTTGAGTTTGCCAATATCATTTAGAATGTATTTGATGAGCTCATTTTTAAGTAACACATATCTTTAGAAAGAGTTTGCAAAGTGAGAACTACATGTTATTTGATGGGAGAGGACAGCGTGGTCATAATTTTTGGATGATCTAGGGGGAATGCTGGAAATTGTTTTTAATCAAATGAAACTAATACAGACCTACTGTATATTGAACTGTGCTCAAAGTGATATAGAAAAAGCAAATCTACCAATGCCCACACCCAAAACCCACAATACCTGTAGTAAGGTCTCATGGTAAAATAGAGGGATGGATTTAGCAAAATTAGGGAAATACTGTAAGACAATCTGTACTAGTTTGCTAAAAATGAGATTTAGGTGGAAGTCTATCTGTCAGCAACACATTAAGTCAATACCAAAGTAATGCTGGAGTAACTCAATAGCATGGTACACTATCGTTTGGCTCTAAGAGTCCTGCATTGTAGTTTCCCAGCGTGGTGCTTTTGGTGTTGAAAACAAATATATATATAAAGTGGGCCTGGCATTAGATATATTTTTCATATTAAAAGCCATGTAAACGTTCACCTTTGGGGGAAAAAAGAATAAACGCACAGTTTTTTTGCAGAAAAAGAAAAAATAGTTTTTCACCCAGGAGCTTGCAGGGCATTGCACCCATGATCAATGGATCGCGGGTGCAATGTCAAGCTCCTGAAGACACGGCCTCCAGCTGTCTTGCCCATACCTCTGTATGGGCTTGCTGTTAGAAAGCTGGAGAGTGTGTCAGTGAACTACAAGGGCGCTCATCAGTGCTGGAAGCCATCTGACACAGAGGCAGACCAGACTTGTAGTTTCCCTTATTTACAGATTTCTATAAATGAATGATGTAGTTGCATGGGCAAAGCGTTGCACAGTTGTGCCAACTGTGGGTGCATGGGATAGGATGGAGGGGGGGGCTGACAGGCAGCAGGAGTTGAAGCGTGTTACATGTTACACCCTAAATATGGGTGTAATGTGTAATATGCTCCAAATGGTGAACCCAGTCTTTAACTAGCTCCGGACCGCCCACCGCACATATACTGCAGCAGGGTGGCCCGGCTGCGTGAAACAGTGTACCTGTATGTTGTCCGCACGACCTGGTCTGGGGCATGCGTGTGCCACCGGCAACCTTCTCCAGTCAGCGGGCCCGGCGCCCTTGATGGCCACCGGCCTTCCGCAATCACTCCGGGAAATGACAGAACGGCAGTCTGCTGATGTAAACTAAGGAGACCGTCATTCTGTCATATAGGAACAGAGAGATCTGTGATTCCTGCTAATCAGGAACATAGATCTCTTTGTTCCTGCAATGAGTCCATCCCCCACATAGTGAGCACACTTAGGAAACACATTTGATACACTTTAATCGCCCCTGGTGTTAACCCGTTCCCTGCCAGTGTAATTTATACAGTGTCAGTGCATTTGTTTTAGCACTAATCACTGTATTGGTGCCACTGGTCCCAAAAAAGTGTCACATGGTGTCCAATTTGTCCGCCGCAATGTCGCAGGCCCGCTAAAAATTGCGGATTGCCGCCATTACTATTAAAAAATGAATAAAAAAATAAAGAGTACCTAAATCTATCCCATAGTTTGTAGACGCTATAACTTTTGTGCAAACCAATCAATATACGCTAATTGGGATTTTTTTATCAAAAATATGTAGCAGAATACATATTGACCTAACCTGATAAAGAAATTTGATTTTTTTACATTTTTTATTGGATGTGTTTTATAGCAGAAAGTAAAAAAATATATATTTTTTTTTTGTTAAATTGTTGCTCTTTTTTTGTTTATAGCCCAAAAAATAAAAACCGCAGAGATGATCAAATACCACCAAAAGAAATCTCTATTTATGGGAAAAAAAGGACATCAATTTTAACTGAGTACAACGTCGCGCGACTGCACAATTGTCAGTTAATGTAACGCAGTGCCTTTTCACAAAAGAAATTGGTCTGGTCATTAAGGGGGTAAAACCTTCCGGGGCTGAAGTGGTCAAAGTGGAACTCCAGGAATATGATCACTTTGTAAAATCTGCTGGCTTATTATGAGTTGAATCCAAAAAGGCACCTGCCACCTCCTTGACTTATTTTTATTTTCATTTGTCAATTTTACTGAGCGCTGGGAGTACATATATTCCCAATGCTCTGACAGAAGAGACCCAGTCTTCTCCCACACCGCAGTTCTGCCTGCTCCTTCCCTCTGCTGCCCATTCACAGAAAGATTGGTATTTTGTGAATGGGATCACATAATACAAAGCACTCTGTCATTAGACAGGCGATGAGAAGGGTGGACAGAGTAGCTGCACGTGACTGCAGCTACAGAAGCTGGGATCAGAAGGTCCAGCTTTGGAGCACCGGAAGTATAGCAATATCTATGCTCTCAGCCCTCAGTAAAAATGTAGACTGCTAATTAAAGAGATACGTTCACAAGATGGCATACATCTTGTTGGACTTATCCTATAGTAATCCAGCACATTGTACAGTGTAGTGTGGCTGAATTTCTGCAATCCAGCTTTAAGGGCAAGGGTGCTAAGCAATGTCTAATACTCCCAGGCATTTATTACCTCTTACACAGATCCCCCTTGACAATGTCTTCATCTACTTATCTATCCAGAAATATGGTGCCGTCTTTGTTCAGGCATTATCCGGGGTCAGCATCCTGGACTGAGATGTCACCTTAGAGAAGAAAAACCCTTGTGCCTGTTCAGCTCTTGGCTGTGTTCAAAAATGTATGAAACAGATTAGCTCCTGCACCCTCTCATCTTGTGACTTACTACAAAGTTACAATGTTGTAGTCTGTTCACTAGGGGAGAGGAGACTGAGAAAGGACTGTTTTCTAATGACAAAAGGTGAAATTTGAAAGGTTCTGTATATGACGACATACCAGGAATTGAAATATGCAAACTTGTAGAGTTACCGCAAGGTCTATTTTAAAGGGTATGCAAGCAAGCAACCCTTAACCCATAACCTCCTACTAACACCTAGCCCTCCATTACCCTAGATCTTAACACAGAGTACCTGAAAGAATAGCACTGTATGCTTAAGTCCATAATATTTAAAATTAAGCCTTAACCTATCCTGGGAACTCTAAAGCCCAACTACAATCTCAGCCCCTTATGCTCCAGAGTTTCACCTCCCCATTCTGTAGGCCCTCCTCTGCTGTAATTTTTGCTTTGATTGTTAATATTGACTTTTTTCCCCCAAAACCCTTAACCTGGTTTTATGACCCACCAGGTTTTTTTTTGCTGATATCCTCTGGTCAGTGGGTGGCAGGGCTGTAAAGGTGGCACACTGCCAGTTAGATATATGTTGCTGATATTCAGTAACACATCCCAGAGTAGAGTTAAAGGTTACAGACTGCCTTCCTGTCTGCCAGTGCTATCTGACTGGGACAGCATTGTAGCTGACCATCTACATTTTGTACAATTTTGGTAGAGAAATAGTGTACTGTGTACTAGGAATAGTGTACTGTACACCTGATGACACTGAGTGTTAGTGTGATGCAAAAGCTAGCTAGTTGACTCAGAATGTCCGTTCTGTTACAAGGTCAACTAGCCCCCAAGGCGAACATGCCAAAGTATGCCACCACTTATCCTAATTTGAGTTTTGAAGTTTTTGAATAACAACTGCAGCAAGAAATGCAAAATCAACATTTGCTCATAAAATGAATTTACTAAATACATTCATAAATGAAAAAAGGTAAAAAGCAGCTGTGCTGATTAAACTGGGAGAGAGAGGTGGAATCAGTGGAGCTCTGTTGTCACTTTGACATCTAGTATGTCGCATATCATAAGCTGTTGTTGGTGCTCCTTATACAGAGTAGGACTGGCTGTCACACTAACAGTGGAAACCTGCTCATCACACTGGGAGGGCCACTCTTCAAATGTAACCGGCAGGGCAATACTGTTAGTTGGACAGCGCGTTTTTACAAAGTGCTTGAGAGTCTCTTTCCCAAGCTCTGCCCTCTTCCACCGTTTAAGTACTCAAGAGTGCAGGAATCCCTCCAACCTCTGCCACGGGCCATTGGCATAGTATGAGGGGAGTTGTCTAGTGGTGCCAGGAAGTTTAATTCTGACCTTGGGTCCCAACAGTTGACCCAAGAATTAATGTCCAATATAAAGAAAAAACACATTCTACTTAGATTAGGAAAGGGGAAAAAAACTTCACATAATAAGAAGCAGAGGCCGAATAAACCTTCTCAGACTCGTCTCAGAGAAGACAATAAGCTCAATATAATGTGGATCAGTGACAAGATAAAGAACTTGAGCAATATCTAAGACATAAGCAGTGGCCATTAAAAGCAACTCAATGATACATACATCTTTTGTTTGCTAGGGCTTTCCTTTAACGGAGTTCCTCTCTTGCAAATATTTTCTCCCTGTTGTGCAAATCTTTTCAATCAGTTGCACAATCGGCCATGGTTTGTTTTCAAGCATGAAATAATTGGGGAGAAAAGCAAGTGACTCTGTACACCCCTCTCTTAACCAGAGTGTTGTCTGGGCATAATAACAGCCATTAAACTAAGTTTGTTATGAAAAGTACAATATTTCTGCCGGCGTGACAATCTTGCCAGGCGAAGTCTGTACAATTTCCATAATGCCTGTACAGTTGAGCTATACAGTCAAAATTGTAGTAATTTTTGCAGCTGGAGAAAAAAGTTTTAACAAATAACCTTCCACTGTGCAATTTTCTCTTTGAGATTTTTTTTCTCTCCTTTTATACAAAAAAGGAAATGTACTAATTTTCTGAACATTGTATAAGGTACACAACCTACTGTCTACATGAAAAGACTATACTTTATTTCTAGAGCCTTTAGCGGTTCATGCAGATGCTCAGGAGTTGTGCATGTGTTAAAGACATGAAGAATTAAATTGCTCAAAAAAGAGGGAACAATGAATTATTTAAAAGTTTGGTTGGACATTTCAATGGAATTAATGCCTTGTGTGGCAGTCAATCAAATTCCTTTCTCCATTGTTCAGCATTCAATCAAGTTTAGAACAAGGTTTACAATGTGATACAATAAAATTATACTTTCTGTAGCAATTTTTTTTAAATAAATGTATTCAAAGAGCTTGTTTGTCAAGATCAAAGTTACGTGACAATAGATTGCTCTAAGGGGAGAGATGCTTGCTGCACAATTAAACATTGAAAAATACAAAAGCCTTGCAATATGATTTATAGCACAGAAATGTGGGCATGTTTTTTTGTTCACCTTTTTTTTGATAGTATCATTTGCAAACCACACTGCTGGAAAAGAAATAAAGACATTTTGCTAATTGGTAAAAGCTTTCTGTATTTAGTACAAAGCTGATACATTAAAAATTATAGATAAAAACAAGACAAAATAATGATAAAAACTATAAAAGCTATAATAATAGTTATAGGTCACATTTTTGCATGTTTTATGTAGCAAACAATGATATGTTCAAATATTGTAAAATGTTACTGTGTAGAATTCTACTAAAGAGTTTTTAAATATAAAGGAATGCAACAAAAATCTAACATGTTAAAAAAAAAACACATTTTTATATTTTATAACCCAATTCCTATTACAAGAATATTAGCACATTAGATTGAATTTTCACATAGATTTCCTATTATCTTACTATTTTCAAATATACATTTCCTTTTCTTCTTTAAACAACAAGTAAACAAAATTGTCATATATTGCTACTATATTTTAATAAAGTTTTATTGATATTGGAATTTTGTATTGATTTTATGATAGTCCTATTTACACAATATATTTTTTTAAGCATACTTTCGGGCTGTTATTTATAATATTAAATCACGTCTTTATCTCTTTAAAATGATTGGAAAAGAAAACAAAATAATTCAAGCATTTTTTTTTTAAGTATACTTGAAGCTACCAAATGAAAAAAATAACTATGAAAAGATGGTCTGCAGATTAAAGTTCATAGCAGCTTGAGAATGGAAAAATATCTTCCTCGCTTGTTATCAAATAGCACCTTAGTAATTAAGAAATATACATTCATATTAAATGGAAAAGAAGATGGCAGTTCCGCCTTGTAAATTAATTAAATGAATCATGGTGTTCTTGCCAAACGTGTATCTAGTGTTTTTTGTTTAGGAGAGAAACATAATTTCGGGAACTTGAGAATTGCAACATATAGGGAAAAAACTGTGTTCGGCACATTATCTCGGCAGATGTTGTTTTGATTTAATTATGAAGAAAGCGACTTGAGAAAGAACTATTCTCACTTTGCTTAGAACAACTACATTACTTTGTGCAATGAAATATGTTGACAAATAAAACAAGTGCTTTGTTAATTAGCTGTAACAGGCGTTAAGGTTTTTTTTTTTCCTACTTGCGTGACAGTGTTTTTGTGGAATTTTGTTACGTACCTGACGGTGGAGTCTGTCTTGTGCAGGGAACAACCGCTCTTGCGCACCCGATTCAAGGACCCCTGGTAGTGTAGACAGAGGCCCGAGAGTGCGGGATGGCACGAGGGCTGGATGGTCACAGATGTTGTAGTGAGATTCCAGCAGGTCGTGCAAACAGGAGAATGGTCGTACAAGCAGGGTTGGCAACGTGCAGGCAGAAAGGTACAAAAAGGGTTAGGCAAGCGGATCGTCAAGTTCAGGCAAGGTTCGTTAACGGGCGGGCAGCGGAGGTACAGAGGAGTAGACAAACGGATGGTCGTGGATAGCCGGGGTCGATGCAGGTAGCGGACAACAGGTCAAAGCAAGCCGGGTAGACAGGAAACAGGTGAAAACACAGGAACAGGTA
>BLSH010347824.1:66656-91229 GCA_018402905.1 Glandirana rugosa
ATAGTAGAAAATTTACAATGTTTCTTATATTGTCTTATACATTTTTCCTTTAGTTCCTACGTTTTTAAGTGTTGCTTGCTGTCTAACGTTTTCTATCATTCTGTTTGGGGTTTTTTAAGAAGTTTATATAATTATCATTTTTCCAGTCCAGACTCGTACATCCGGGAAATGTTTTATTAGATCTCACGCACTGACTCCTGTTTCTCTTCCGTTTTAATAATTTATGAAAGAAGTCGAGACACATATGTTTCCTCGTACCCCCTCGAGTACAGGTGAAGTCCCAACCATCACTGTGTCGGGGTTTACTAGGTGTTACCGAGTTTTCATGCCATCTGGTCCAGGTGCTTTATCTACCTTTATTCTGTCTAAATACTTCTGGACCATTTCACTTTTGAGCCATTGTGGATCATTTGGGGCTGTGTCACTACCAACCCTGAAGTGGACATGAGCTCCCCCATGCTCCTTTGTATACACAGAGCTGAAGAAAGTATTTAATAATTTTGCCTTCTCTTTGTCCTCAGTCACGCACTCTAGATTATTTTGTAAAGGGCCTACATGCTCAGACCTGACCTTTTTACTATTAATATATTTGAAGAATTTTTTGGGGTTTGTCTTACTATCTTTTGCAATCTGTCGTTCGTTGTGAATTTTTGCATCCTTGATTTCCTTTTTACATATTCTGTTATATTCTTTGTAACATTTAAAAGATGATAGTGTTCCCTCATTTTTATATTTTTTAAATGCCCTTTTCTTATCATTTATAACTTTTTTAACTTTGGCCGTGAGCCATATAGGTTTTCATTTTAGCCTCTTAAATTTATTGCCCATGGGAATATACTTTGAAGTGAGTTCGCATACAGTTTTTTTGAAAAATTCCCATTTCTGTTCTGTGTTCATTGATGCCAATATTCCCTCCCAGTCTAAGTCCTGGAGAGCAGCTCTCTTAAAATTAAGTGTTTTTATCTTTCCCATTTGTGTTTGTTGCTTGCAGCTTACATTAAATGAAATCATGTTATGGTCACTGTTACACAGATGTTCTTTTATATGAATATTGGTAATAAGCTCTGCATGGTTTGAGATTACCAGATTGCCATGGTTGTGTGTTTTTCAATAATTGGCCAATTATGATTTTATTACATAGATAGTGGGTTTTTGTATTGTTTAGATACTTGTGTTTAATAAAGCTATTTTCTACATTACTGTATGTGTCATATCACTTCACTAGGTTATTTTACATTATATTTGCTTATGGATACAGCATACAGTGTGTACATTTGAGGCTAAGCTCAGTCAGGTTTTTATATCTCTTTTTTTTTATTTTCAAAAATCAAGACTTCCCTATTAGAGTCATCTTAACTGGTCCGACTTGTGTTGGTCCGACTTTGGAAAAGGCTCCTGCACTACTTTGGTCCGACTTCTGTGCCATTTCAGCCCATAGAATTGCATGGAACTCACATCCAAGTTGGATCCTCATCTTAATTGATGTGATTTGGATCCAACATTACAGGAAAATTACACGTTCCCTGAAGTTGCTTCTAAGTCATGTCAAAGTTACGCCAAAGGCACCTGGAAAAGTCGTCTGACAAAGCTGTGTGACTTTCATGTCGGAGCAGTGTGAACCAGGCAGCACTCTGCAAGTGCAGTTGTTTCAGAACTTAGTAAATGGAGGTAAAGCCTCACTTTGCAAAGAGTATCCAATCACATGAAAGGATAATTAAAAAAATAGCATTTTTGCTTGCGCATGATTGGATGATGGAAGTCAGCAGAGCTTCTGCTCATTTACTAAGCTGTGCACTTTGCAAAGAGCACAGTCTATTTGCCTTTAGTAAATCAAACCCCAATGAATTAACCAAATTTGATAAGTTATTAACTGTGAACGGTCAAAGCTATGCTAAAAAAAAGGCAAGCAGAGGTTAAAAAACGTGTCGCCACCAGGATTGAAGGCTCCCTGCATTTGATCATTCTTCTATTACTGACTAACTGTCCTTCTGATGAAAGGTTATCGGAGGAGTGAAGAACAATCAAACAAGAGCAGAGGAGGGTCAGAAAGTATAGATCCACAGAATAGATGAAACAGGAACAAGGGGATCCTTGTTCTGCAGGTCTTCAGGTAAAGCTTCCTCTCCAGCAAGGAGAACAGTGAGCAGCAAAGTAGAGACATCAATAAATATCATTCCAAATACCATGCAACTAGCAGTCAGGGGCAACAAAACTTTAGATTATATCACACTGTACATATAGAAGCCACAAGGCTCAAGGCACAAGAGTGTCTAGGCACAGGAGTACACTGCGGTTTTTAGAAGACATTCAAGGTAAAAGGTAGATTTTCCATAGTGCTGCTTAGGCCAAATTAACATTTCTAAGTGTTCCCTATAGCATAGCAAATCTTCGGGTTCATTTTAAGTGGCCTTAGACAACTAACAATTTAGAAACTACCATTATATAAAGTGGGTTTACTGCTACAGTGTAATCTGCATGTTCACTAAGCCAAGTCAGAAGTCTGCAACTCCTTTATGAATATCAATATTCAAAAACTAGAGCTCTTATGTTATACAATAAGGCAACAGACATAGCTGCTTCAGACTAATTAAAATCCTGATTACTGCTCGTTAGTATCCCTGAGATTTTAATGCATTTTCATGAGTTATTTAACACCAGAAAAGAGCATTAAAAATAGAACATATTATCGCCATTTCATTCACAACCTCTGCTTAGCTCTTCGGATTTCTAGCCATTAAACCATACTGGCAGAAGCATTTTAGACCTGGTATTCTGAACTTGACCAGGCATAAAACAAATCCATGCCAAACATAAAGATACTAAACTGCTAACATAGCTTTGGAAAACTTTGAAGTTCCAACTCCAGCTGTTGAAGTTAACATTGAACCCCATCTTTATACACCTTCCTATTGGCCAGCGAGGTTGTCCATCATCAAGGCGCTCCAAGAGGGCGGGTGGGCCTGAAATTGGCTTCTGCTGAATTCAGAATTTTAAGTATGTTGCTCAAGGGTTTTTGGGACTACTGACGCCTTCCAAAGATATTAGCTGATTGCTCTCTTCTCTTGCCAATTAGGGCAACAATGAGGAATGGCAACCAAGAAATATCTATATATACCTCCGGAACTTGGCAAATATCGTGAACTGGTGAACCAGATGCCATTTAAAGTAAAGTATGTCTGGGCAAAAAAAATGTTGCATTTGCGGAAAAAAAATACCTTTTGATCCTCCCAGAAATCCAGCAAGCTCCTAACTTTCTGTACACTACTTCTCCTGCAAGCAGCATTATCACCCCTATGCAGTTCACCTGGGAACAACAGAACTGCTTGCCCCATGTAATGGAGATGAGGGGGTGTTCTGTAGTCCTAACACACATCCTCTCCTAGGAAGGCTATATTGTTCTTCTATAGATATAGTACATTAAATGAGTGTTGTCACTGTAGAACAGGAAGTGCTCTACTGGCAGGATCACCAGGTGAAAATAAAGGGGGAAAAGCCCTATAAGTGCAATTACAATTCAAAGTAAAACTGTAGCCAGGCTATGCGCATTCTAATGGAATGGAGGGGGGTAGTAAACATGGGCCGCCAGGGAGGCAAATATACTTCCTTTTCTATTGCAAGCAGCTGATGGTTGAATTTTTTCAAGACTAACACAACAATACATGCTATATTATTACAAGTATACAAAAAAACATAGCAACACCAGTGGCAAAACTGATATTACATATTATATTACATTGAAAATACTATGCAATCAAGGGTCCATTTCATACTGTTATGTGTGCATTGAGTGCAGGTAAAGGCGTGTGCATTCACATAAGTTGGCATGCTATGTTGCGTCTCCTGATTTCCTGAAACATGCTAAGGGTCTACAGCATGGCAAAGGAGCCAAACTTATGCTGGCCTGCTGTTCCTGGGCACTGATGTGCATTGTGCTGCGCTGTCATGTTGTCATATGCTGTGTTACTGGGTTACATTGCACTGAAAAAAGTAGGGCTTGCTCTACCTTTTCCCTACTCCAAAATATCACATCTTCGAGCAACACACCAGTATAAACTGCTCCAATTCACATACCTTATTTTCTACCAGGTTCTCACATTGGTATGCGTTGAAAAAAATAAATGTGGCAACACATGTGGTGTGAATGGACTCCAAGGTAGACGTGTGTGTTTCATTTCGTTGTGATTTATTTTTCAGATGAAAATTCGATTTTTGGAGATTTGTATCCGAATTTCCGAATGGACATAGTAACAAATGTAAACAAATCCAAAAAAGTTATAACAAAATTACCGAATGCATTCATTCATTGAGAATAGGTGGTTGTTAATGAGCAGACGGCCACCGTGTCCTTAACAACCATGACTCTGTTATCAGCGAGATTCCCTGGTGACAGCAGAATGTAAACAAACAAGTGTCGCAATTAAAAAATTAAGAATTTAAAAAAAAAAAAAAAAATGGTGTGGGGTCCCCCCCCCCCAAATCCATACCAGACCCTTATCCGAGCATGCAGCCCAGCCGGCTTGGAAAGGGGGGAATGAGCCAGATAAGCCATTGTTGTTAAGGATGCAGCTATTTCAAATTAAACTAAATGAATGCCGAGGATACGAAACAAAATTACAAAAATGAATTGGTTCAATTACTGAATGCATCCAAAATGAAATTCTTCAACAATTGCATCCAAAACTGAACAAAACTTTGCGGAATGCACATGTCTACTCTAAAGGCAAACAGACTATGCACTTTGCAAATGCAGTTGGTCCAGAGCATAGTAAATAGGTGGGTCTCTGCTGACTTCCATCATCCATTCATGTGCAAGCAAAAATGCTGTTTTTTTATTATCCTTGGATGTGAATGGGTATTTTTTGCCAAGTGAAGCTTCACCTCATATATTAAGCTCTGAAGCAACTGCACATGCACAGTTTATTTTCCTTTTGTAAACCAACCCCTAATGATCCTGTAACTTCAAACACTGCTTTTCCTTATCATAATATTCCTGATTTTCCCCCTTCTTTTCAAGGCATATAATAACACATATTTTTCTCAATACAAAGCCTTGCCCATTTACCACCAAAACCTATCCCTGTCTTTGTATTATGGAAAAGAATGTTTAAGGTCTATGTCAAGGGGTTTTGGGCTTATGTCAATGGGCCAATGCAGCTTGCTTGCATTTGAAAACATTTTGAGTAGACATGTGCAGAACCAAAATGTGTTGTGTTTTGATTTGTTACTTACATAAATTTGTGAAATTAAATTTGTTTAATTTGTTTTTGGAATTTGTTTAGTTTATGCTAATTCAAACCGATTCGAATTTTCAGAATTTGGTCGAATTGAACTCAATTCGACCAAATTTAGAAAATTCTAATCAATTCAAATTCCATTCAAATGTCCTTGGGAATCTAATTTATTTTATTCGAAATTCAAATTTGGGAAGATAGTCTATTATTTTCTGTTCTATTCTCTTTCTATTCGAAATTCGAATTTCAGAAAATGGTTATATTCTATTCTTTTCTTTTCTATAGTTTTTATTCTATTCTTTTGTATTCTATTTTAGTTTCTATTCTGTTCTATTCTATTGGAATTCAAATGCATTCTATTTGAAAATTCGAATTTCAGAAGGTTATATTCTATTTTATTCTATGCAGTTCTTTGTTTAATCTATTCTATTTGTTTATTTTCTATTCTATTTTATTCTGTTCTTTTAATTTCTATTTTATTTTGTTCTGTTGTACTCTGTTCTTTTCTATTCTGTTCTATTCTTTTATTTTCCATTCTATCACATTATTTTCTATTCTATTTTTTCTATTTTTTTTGTATTCCATTCTGTTTTACTCTATATTCTTTTATTGTTCTATTCTATTTTATTCTATTCCTTTATTTTCTATTCTATTTTGTCCTCTTAAAAAATTTGAATATGATTCAAATTTTGTCACAAATTTTGTTTCCTTATATCGGATTTGTTTCAGTTCCTTACTATAGTCATTAGGAAATTCAGATACAACTGAATAACGAAAAAATTTGCCTTATTTTGGTTCTGAACAAAACGAACTGCACAGGTCTAATTTTGAGATGCTATGAGTTCATTGGTGGGTGCATTTGACTTGCAGTTGGCCTCCTAAGCTGCATCAACCTGCTTTAAAGTGGTAGTAAACCCTCCTATCATTTTCAGCCAAGGAAGCTGCCATCTTGGCCTCGGTTTAATCTACAACTGCCATGATGCTGCACATGTGATCAGCTATGACACCAGCCATTGGATGGTTTGACAGTTTGGTTTAGAGCACAACCAATGGGAGTGTTACCTTTCCGGCACGTTCCGGAAATGTAACTGGTTTTTAAACTGTTAAATGGATGGGTTTACTACCGCTTTAAGCTGCTTTTGCAATCTCGAGTAGCCGTTCTGATGTGCACAAAAACCCGTTGACACAGGTCCTCAACCCGATTATGGAATTCAATGTAGAATTCACAATTACATTTTCAGTCCCAGGCGCAAGAAAACTATAACACGCATCTGCATGGCGATATTTTGCCAGCGACAAAATGAGTGTACGATAATATCATCGGCATGCTAATACATCAACCGGCGCTTAAATCTGCCGGTATGAAGCAAATTAAACGCACATTTTTGCATTCAGGTCCCGTACTTTCCAAAACAACCAGACTTGATACGCTAGTGTTTAATTTTCACCCGATACAGTATTACAGAGACAGAGAGGGAGAGATGACAGTTGTAAAATGTATCTGATTACAGAGCTCCCATTATCTTTGAAATTATGGAGGCAATTATTGCTTTTCCTGTGGCTGCCCTCCTCATTAACACTAATTAAAAGTTGATCTACCTCTTAATAGCTTTCCTCCACTTTTTAAGAAAGGGGAGAAATATGTTTTGCCTTTTTTGTCCAATTAGTGCCGAGTCTATACAACAAGTTTAATATTAAACAGCTGATACAATTCGTAATGATGATACTTCTAATTATGTTTGACCTTTTTTCAGGGGGATGATGTGTAAAGTGTGTATTTTTCCACATTACGGAGCTTGGCGTGGAATGCCGGTATATTAATAATTATCAATACATCAGTACATATTTACATTACTGGATGCAGCTCGTAGCATTAATGACGGTAGGCCGTTTATTCACCCAGTTAGTAAGTATAGCAAAACGCTAAGTATCTGCAATGCTAGAAGAAAGCGGAGCTTGTTTTTGTAAAAAATAAAAAAAAAATAAACAAGCTTCACTAAAAGTAAAAAGCAAAAAAAAAAATCTAAAAAAAGGACAAATCAAATTTTAACCACTTTAATACGGAACACTATTACCCCCTTCCTGCCCAGGCCAATTTTCAGCTTTCAGCGCTATCAACTTTGAACGGCAATTGCGCGGTCATGCAACATTGAACCCAAACTAGATTTTTATCATTTTGTTCTTACAACTAGAGCTTTCTTTTGGTGGTATTTAATCACCACTAGGTTTTTATTGTTTGCTAAATAAATGAAAAAAGCCTGATGAAAAAAAAATGAGTTTTTCTTAGTTTCTGTTATAAAATTTTGCAAATAAGTAATTGTTCTTCAAAAATTTAGCTCAAAATGTATTTGGTTACATTTCTTTGGCGAAAATAACCCAAATCAGGGTATATCATTTAGTCTATAGGAGTCCAAAAACTATGGTATATGTCTGATCTAATTTTTTGAGGCCCTAACATGCCAGGACAGTACAAATGTCCCCCAAATGATCCCTTTTTGAAAAGTACACAGCCCAAGGTATTTAATAAGAGGCAAGGCAGGCTTTTTGATTTTTTTTGTAATTTTTTTTTGGAAAATGAGGAAAATTAAAAAAAAAAGTCCACAAATGTTTTTTCACTGGTCACCAGTGCAGAACAGCATCATCATTTAACTGGTGTGGTGGTGATCAGGGATACTGACTGATGACGGTACAAAAAAAAAAAAGTTATAATTTTTTGAAAAAGTTTTTTTTATTTTTTATTACATTTTTTTCATTTTTTTTAACACACTGTGACCAGAATATAATGTTACCATAGAAACATTGTAATACTCTGGGGAAGTGATCAGGATTTTATTATTATTTTTTTTAGTCATTATGTTTGCTTATAGCAGTAAATTACATTGCTATAAGCAAGCATTTTACTGAATGAAACGGAATCATTAGATTGGTCAAAGCTAATCACATGGTACAGATGGGCTGTGATTGGCCCTGTCTGTACCATGTGACTGCCGTTACCAATCAAAGCTAGCAACACAATTGTACTCAATGGATGGCACAAAAGGAAGCCATCCATTGTTTACAATTGTCTTGTTATCTGCTGTGATTGATCACGGCGGTCACATGGTAGCCGCTGTAAGCTGGTACACTGATCAGTCATTGGCTATGTCCCATGGACATGACCGGTGACAGATCACGCTGCTACATCCAATCAGGATGGGAAAGCCACCGCCAGGCTGTCAATTGTCTGTAGGCTGGACGGGAAGTGGTTAAAGTGTATGTTAGTGCGAATAATAAATAAACTTCTCCTATATGCTCTCTTTTTGGTCTGTTAAAGTAATATAAAATCCTATGTACTTTTTATATTAACACATTGGGCAGAAAAAAAACATTGCCCAGTAAACTATTTGTTATAATTCTTACCCCAGCACTTGCAGGTTACAGTTTCATTGTTGCAGGTTCCTGCTCTCTCAGTGTTGCTTCCCTGAATTCCCGGTCTTCCCAGGAAAGAGTTAACCATGGATAGCGCAGTCTCCAGTCAGTCTGTTAGCTTGGAAAAGGAGGGGGAGGGAGGGGAGTGCCTTGCCATCCTAGCCTATAGAGCTGTGTGTTTCTATTGATGCACACAGTGGAGGGAGACACAACTCTAATCTCTGCATGCAAAGGTGGCTCCATAAGATGGTGCAAAAGAAAGGAGCCACCCTGAAACCTGTGAAGATGGTCATGGCTTAAACTGGAACATAGGCAAGGATTAAACGATAAAAAGCTGCATACTCAGTAAGTGATTAAATCAAATGCTCATAGTGCTAAAAAATAAATGGAGGGTTTCATATAAATCTACTATGCATTTTTTTTTTATCTGCAAATGAAAACCTGTTGATCCTGCCAGAAATCTAGTAAGCTGATAATTTCCTGTACATTCTGCTGTAATCTTGTTGGAATATTTTCCAGTCCCCCCCCCCCCCCTTATTTTATGGAGAGGAGAGGGGGATGTGTTCTGTAATCCTAACACACCTTCTCTCCTAGGGTGACAACACTGCAGCTCTGTACGGTAGAGTGAGTGGGTGGGTGTCCTCGCTCTAGGACAGGAAGTATGTTGCTGGCGGGATCACCAGGTGAAAATAAAGTAACAAAATTGGCCAATAAAATAAAACAAAGCCACCACATCTAAGGACTGGTAAAATACAATAGATTACATTTTTGTTCTTGGATTTAGATACATTCCAACTCTCTGGTATGGGTTAAACTTTTCAGATGCTGTTGATCTTAATATAGTTCTTAGGAATTGCAACAATATTTTTGGTATTTTATATATGTGATTTAGATATGCCTCTTTGTTTCCTTTTTTTGAGAGTGGGAGGGAGAGGAATACCATTATAGAAGTCATCTTAGCAGTAGCCAGTGTTTCATCCAAACATAATAATACAGTTGTAAGATATTTCAAGAGTCAGATAGTAAGGGGATATGGGAACAAAAAAAGCTAAACCTCATAGGGATGTACCAAAAGCCATTAGACACCAGGGTGGGTAAAAAGGGATATGGGTATACAGGACCAAAACAGGTAGTGACAGGTTTTTGGAACAAGAGACAGATATTTAAGGATATAAAGACAAAATAAATAGGTTTCAAATAAGCGGGAGCAAGATATTTTTGTATAAATCGGGGGAGACACCTTGAAGACCAACTCTTTGAAAATGGCGCCAGGACAGGAAGTGGCATTTTTTGGTTTTTCAGAAAATGGCACCCAGATATGAGTAATGACATGATGTACAGTTCTGTTATAGGCTACATAGACACAGCTGCCTCAGTAAACACTAGAGGCCCCTTAGGATGCACTCTTGTGTGGAACGGGTTAGGTGAGCTACATGTAAGACACCACGTCGCTGCATCAACTTGTGGTGTGGTGGCAAGCTATGTGAGTGCACGGCAGCATTTTTTATCTTTGTTTTTAACCACTGTATTGTGTTGTAGCAAGCTTTTTATAAATAAATACTGCACTATGAAACATTTTTTTATCCATGATGTATGGTGTGCTTGTTTCATCACATGAGTGGATGTCAGCCCAGCATTTGGAGGCGTGACAGAACCAGACTTGGAACCAGTGATATGTGGATGGATCTGGGATTCCAGGGACCATTTTCCATAAGGGATTACGGTTTGGGGAGTTTCCAGGCCATGGACCTAAAATGTTTATGTTTTGTTCCCCAAGCCACTTCTTTATGACTTTTGCTTATGACAAGGTGCTCCATCATGCTGGAAAAGGCATTGTTCTCACCAAACTGTCCTTGGATGGTTGGGAGAAGTTGCTCTCGCAGGATGTTTTTGTACCATTCTTTATTCATGGCTGTGTTCTTATGCAAAATTGTGAGTGAGCCCCACTCCCTTGGTTGAGAAGCCCCCGCACATGAACGGTCTCAGGATGCTTTACTGTTGGCATGACAGAGGACTGATGGTAGCGCTCACCTTTTCTTCTCCAGACAAGGTTTTTTTCCAGATGCCCCAAACAATCGGAAAGGGGATTTATCAGAGAAAATGACTTTACCCCAGTCCTCAGCAGTCCAATCCCTGTACCTTTTGCAGAATATCAGTCTGTCGCTGATGTTTTTCCTGGAGAGAAGTGGCTTCTTTGCTGCCCCTTTTGACACCAGACCATCCTCCAAAAGTCTTCTCCTCACTGTGCATGCCCGCTGCCATTCCTGAGCAAGCTCAGCGCTGGTGGTGCCCCGATCCTACAGAGTCAACTGTAGGAGATGGTCCTGGCACTTGATGGACTTTCTTGGGGGCCCTTAAGCCTTCTTCACAAACACAGTGTAAATGTTTTTTATGGGATTAAGTTAATTTTCATGGCAAAGAGAGACTTTGCAATTCATTTTAATTAATTTGATCACTCTTTATACCATTCTTGAGTATATGCAAATTGCCATAATAAAAACTGAGGCAGCAGACTTTGTGAAAATTAATATTTGTGTCATTCTCAAAACTTTTGGCCACGGCTGTAGGTAAAAGCTACAAAGCGGAGTTTACTACCGCTTTAAGTGCCTGTCTATACAGGCATACCCCCATTTTAAGTACACAATGGGACCAGAGCATGTATGTAAAATGAAAATGTACTTAAAGTGACGCAATACCTTTTTCATTTCTCAATGCATGTAAATACACTAGCTCTATGGGAAATCTTGGTCAAATTGACATGGCACTGCACCCGAACCATAAGTGACAGGGACACCAAACTTGGGGAGCACATTAAGGGGACCCATGACTACGACATGGTAGATTACTTAGGCAAGCTGGCTGAACCCAAAATTGGATATGTTGTAGTCCCCTCTCAATACTCACCAAATTTGGTGTCCCTGTCACTTATGGTTTGGGAGCAGTGCCATGTCAAGCTGACCAAGATTTCCCATAGAAGCCAATGTTAAAAACCGGGAGCAGTGCCATGTCAAGCTGACCAAGATTTTCTGTAGATGCCAATGTGTCCATACTCACGACTGTACGTAAAGTGAGCGTACGTAAAGCGGGGTATGCCTGTATGCAAGCTGAGCTAACAAAATAGGTTTGATGCTCACATACCCTTAAAATGTTTACAGTCCAGATTGGATGCCAAGGGGCAGCAGCCTGAAAAAAAGAACTTGTTGCAAAAATAAGGCTACTATCATCATCATCTTACAGCTGCTACACCACCAGGTTAGGTTTGTGTGCATTATTCCAGATGTAAAATATCAGTCTTTGGGATGAGAAAAAAAAATTCTCTGGTGATCGCTGTTGTTGGTTTTGCCTAAACAATAGGATAATCTTTCAACAATGAAACTCCAAGATTAAAAAAAAAAACAAAAAAAACCCCTCAGTTACTAAAATAAAGTGACAGATCCATAACATGAAACATTAAATAAAAGGTAGACTAGAAATGGAGCGGGCAAATTTATCACGCACGTCTTAGCGAGTAACATTCCTTAAATGACCGGGAGAGTGTTGCAGGAGCATATGGATTTTAATGTAAGCCAGCGCTGATTTTAGAAAACTGTGTTTTGTAAAATGTGATAGTCCCAGAGATAATACGTTGAATTGCGTCCAGCCAGACGGAGATTTAGCCTTGAAACTTTTAATCAGGTAATAAAAGGTAATTGTAAAAGCTTAATTCTGATGTAATTGAAGATGGTATTTATTTTACTTGAATGCTTGAGCCCCGTCAAATAAAGCAAAAAATCTTTAAATGCTGCTTTTATAGAATGGAAAATGCTACAAAATGCCGTACTTCTACAATAATTCCGCACACCCAAACTGACCGTGGTGTGCCATAAAAAAATGCAAAGAAGTTGTAATTCTTCACAAAATGTGTGCAAAAGGTGGGTTAGCTGGTGCAAACTGTTTTTCCAATTGTTAGTGGATTGTGACTTTGTTACGCTAAACATTGAAGAATTAAAAAGTGACACTACACTCTGGTTTAAAGAAATAAAAAAAAAAACTTGATTCCAGTATGTATACTTTTACAAAAAAAAAAAAAACATAAAAGGAACATTTTTTTGCAAGTAAAAAAATATGCATTTATTTATTTTGTTAGGGACCTGTAAAACATTGCACCCATGATCAGCAGATTGTAGGTGTAATACCACAGTCTTGCAGACTGTCTATGTAGCTGTCTGCTCGTAACTCCGATAAGAGCAGGCAGTCACACTCTGACAGGAAGCTCAATGAATTACATAGAGCAGTGATGGTGAGCCTTGGCACCTCAGATGTTTTGGAACAAGATTTTCCATAATGCTACACTGCAGAGTGCATCAGCATCATGGGAAATGTAGTTCCAAAACATCTGGGGTGCCAAGGTTTGCCATCCCTGACCTAGAGCGATCAACAGCTCCCAGTGGGTCATTGAGATCTACAAGCCGACAACCACAAAGGATTTTAGTATTATTATTATTATTAGTATTTTTTTCTATTCACAGAACACTGTGAATGAATGATACACTGGGTGGGTCAGGACGCATTTTCTTTAGATTGCGACAGTAAGTTTACTTAAACTCTGACCGGCTTCCCTGCCCCTGCTGAAGAAAAGCATCCCCACAGCATAATACTGCCACCACCATGTTTCAAGGTGGGGGTGGTGTGTTCAGGGTGATTTGCAGTGTTAGTTTTCTGCCACACATAGCATTTGCTTTTAGGCCAAAAAGTTCAATTTTGGTCTCATCTGACCAGAGCACTTCCTTCCACATGTTTGCTGTGTCCCCCACATGGTTCTCGCAAACTGCAAACAGGACTACTTATGGCTTTCTTTCAACAATAGCTTTCTTCCTGTCACTCTTCCATGAAGGCCAGATTTGTGAAGCTCATGACTAATAGTTGTCATGTGGACAGATTCTTCCACCTGTGGGATCTCTGCAGCGCCTGTGGATCTCTGCAGCACCCCCAGAGTTACCATGGGCCTCTTGGCTGCTTCCCTGGTTAATGCTCTCCTTGCCCGGCCTGCCAGTTTAGGTGGACGGCCATGTCTTGGTAGGTTTGCAGTTCTGCCATACTCTTTTTTTACTACTTAACCTGCTTTAAACTTCTCCACAACTTTATCCCTGACCTGTCTATTATGTTCCTTGGCCTTCATGATGCTGTTTGTTCACTAAGGTTCTCTAACAAACCTCTGAGGGCTTCACAGAACAGCTGTATTTATACTGAGATTAAATGACACACAGGTGGACTCTATTTACTAATTAGGTGACTTCTGAAGGCAATTGGTTTCACTATATTTTAGTTAGGGTTATCGGAGTAAAGGAAGCTGAATACAAATGCACGCCACACTTTTCCATATTTATTTGTAAATAAAATTGAAAACCATTTACTATTTTCCTTCCACTTCACAATTATTTGCCACTTTGTGTTGGTCTATCACATAAACTCCTAATAAAATACAGTTACGTTTTTGGTTGTAACATGACAAAATGTGGAAAATTTCAAGGCGTATGAATACTTTTTCAAGGCACTGTATGTACATTGGGGCAGCCATATTGGCTCATTACCGATGCACAGCTCTGCTTTAGCTTGGCACCGCTATTCAAGTGTTGCTGAGCTCAGTGCTCATTTCAGCTCCTCCTTAGAATGTCTACCACTCAGAACACTCATTTAAAACAATGCACACTCTGTGTGGTTGATGTCTTGGGGTTGATTTACTAAAAGCAAATAGTTCACTTTGCAAGGGAAGATGCACTTATTTTATTGCTGTAGTAGATCAACCCCCATATCCTCAGGTGGCACGCAGTGTAATTGCAAATTTAGTTTTTGCTCCCTCTGGTAGCCAATCTACAATTTTCTATATTTAATTCAATTGTAAAAATAGGGAAATAGAAGCATGTCAAAAAGGTTTCATCAAGCCTTACTTTAGAGGTTAAAACGCAAAAAAAAAAACACAAAACCTTTTCTTTAAATGAACAAAAATATGCCCCCTTGATGTCAGCATTTGTACATAATTTGTGTCTCTTTAACACGATCAATTGTCTGACCCTTGACCTCTGCAATACTTAAATTCTTAAAATTCATACGATCTTGCTTTCATTAAATTGTGAAGCTACAACCAGCAAAAAAGAGTTGTTCATTTTTCTCAACAAAAAACACCAGCTCTGACCTTCCTCCTCTTTTTTTCATCGCCACCAACAAAAATAATATAATGTGCTATCTATTCATTACAGCTCCACCAACAAAACTTTAAAAGGTTGCCATACTTCTTAATATCTGAGTTACGTAATTGCAGAACAATATCAGCTATGCAGACCTTGAATCTGTGTTCCGCTGCACCGGGCAACCAGCGGTGGAATGGCTTTCATGGTGTCGGGAACAAAGCAACTTGCCATTATTGTCCGCCCTTATTTAACATAGTTGTTTATCTTGTACAGCTGAACATGTGAAGGTAAAATGCACATAAACACATTCCTTTGCCTGCCGTTGTGCTGTCACAAGCTTGATCCCCGCAGCCTCGATCATTTTACTTTAAATTTAAGTCTGATTTGTATGCATGCGAATGTTTCGAAGTCGGTAGGGTGTTATTACCGCATAATCAAAACATTGCTAAGCCCAGTGGCTGAAAGCATATCTTCAACCACTTACTATTTCTTTGAAATGACTGCTGATGCAAACATATAAAAGCTTATTTGTCAATGATAAATTATTTGTTACTTGAGCAAATAAAGGAATACTACTATTTTCTTTGAGCTTCGTACTCCTCTCTTCGCTTAGTGTAAACAATATACCACAAGTATTCAAATGGTGGTAAAATTCTTCGTCTTTTATCCATTCAATATATTTTTGTTTTTAAAGGGTTAGTCCTCGCAGTCATTGCTTTGGGGCTCTGAGGGCAAGATCCTTCTGCTATAGCGCCAATGTGTTTGCCCACCTTGGAGATTTGGGAGCTCCCATGCTTTCCATTGCACTGGCAAAGTAAATGTTTGATGTTATTGTTATTATTATAGAGGATTTATATAGCGACGAAAGTTTACGCAGCGCTTTACAACTTAAGGGTAGACAGTACAACTACAATACACTTTAATACAGTAGGAAACGGAGAGCCCTTTAGAGTGTAAAATCTAAGAGGGAGAGTCAAGAGATACAAGTGTTATCTTGTATCTGTGGGGGTAGGGCTGATGGAGAAAATAAATGTACAGTTGTTAGGTGGGGGCCAGATAGGCTTCTCTGAAGAGATTCGCTTCCAGGGATCGTGTGAAAGTGGACAGAGTATGAGATAGTCGGACAGATTGGGGTAGGGAGTTCTGTAAGGTGGGAGAGGTTTGGGGAAGTCCTGGAGGCGAGCATGGGAGGAGGTGACGAGGGAGCTAGAGAGCAGGAGGTCTTGGGAGGAATGAGTACAACAATTTGGTTGGTATTTTAAGACTAGCTTAGTGATGTAGCTGGGGGCCAAGTTATGGTTAGTATCTTGAATTGAATTAATTGGGTGAGCAGCAGCCAATGGAGGGATTGGCATGGAGGGGTGGAGGACACTGAACGGTTTGTAAGGTAGATGAGTCTGGCAGCAGCATTCATGATGGGCTGAAGGGGGATAGCCTATTTAAGGATAAGCCAAGGAGGAGGGAGTTGCAGTGGTTGAGGCGAGAGATAACCAGGGAGTGGATTAGAATCTTTGTGGCGACATTGGTTAGGAAGGAAATACAAATAAAAATTCTCTTCTCCTACCTACATCATCAACCTCATCTCAAAATATCACCCAAAACATCCTTCCTGGTAAACCCAGACCTCCTCTCTAGCTACGCTGTTACCTGCTCCTGTGCTCTCTCCAAGACTTCCGCAGAGGCTCTCCCATCCTCTGTAACTCCCTACCCCAGTTTGATTAATGCTCCTGCTCTGTCCACCTTTAGGTGATGCCTCCTCAGGGAAGCATATCCTTCCTCAATCTAACAACCTGTCACCTTTTGTATCACTTGCCCTTCCTTTTTATATTGTAAGTTCTAATGAGCAGAGCACTCAAAGTGCCATTAGCCACTTGCCTACCAGGCTTTTTCTGGCACTTTTTGTTCATAAGTTTAAATCAGTATTTTTTGCTAGAAAAATTACTTGTATTAGCAGAGCCCCTAGGGAATAAAATGGCAATCATTGACATTTTTTATGTCACACAGTGTTTGCGCACGTTTTTTCAAATACAATTTTTTGGGAAAAAATACATTTTAATGAACTTAAAAAACAAAACACAATATATACCCATAGCTGGACATTGTGCTGTAGGCGTTGTCAACCCGGAATGCCTGACTGGTCGTCACTTCATGGACTACATCCCACCAACTGAGAAAAAGTCAGCACCAACAAGGATGTGTGTGGTTTGTTGCTCAAATCGAGATGAAAATGGAAAGAAAATCTGCAAGGAAACCAGGTTCCATTGTCCTAATTGTGACGTCGGTGCAATCCCATGTTTCAAAATTTATCATACGCAGGATGTTTACTAAACCAATATGCAGTGTCTAGTATTACAGTGACTAGTAATATTGCACCCTTGTTTGGACAAATGTAAGTGTTTTTGGTTTGATTACATTATTGAATTTAATTTATTAT
Organism: Glandirana rugosa; assembly: GCA_018402905.1. Taxonomy (NCBI): domain Eukaryota; kingdom Metazoa; phylum Chordata; class Amphibia; order Anura; family Ranidae; genus Glandirana; species Glandirana rugosa. The sequence goes on from BLSH010347824.1 coordinate 83,897, forward strand.
CATTATATTATTAGTTTTTGTAATTATTTATAATTTATTATATTATAATTTATAATTTTGTGTTTCAAACTTTATCATACCCGGGATGTTTACTAGACTCTTGTTTGGACAGATTTAAGTGAGTTAATCCTAAGAATTACAGGCCTACAATATAAAAAAATCAAATTTACATGCAAAAGAATGTACCGCTTTGGCATGCAAAATCTTGACATAATCATACCGCCTGGGAGGTTAAACTTCTCCACAACTTTATCCCTGACCTATCTGATGTGTTCTTTGGCCTTCATGATGTTCTTTGTTCACTAACGTTCTCTAACAAACCTCTGAGGGCTTCACAGAACAGCTGTATTAAAACAGAGATTAAATTACACACAGATGGACTCTATTTACTAATTAGGTGACTTTTGAAGGCAATTGGTTCCCCTAGATTTTAGTTAGGGGTATCAGAGTAAAGGGGGCTGAATACAAATGCACCCCACACTTTCACATATTTATTTGTAAAATTTTTTGACATTTACAAAAAGACATTTACGTTTTTGATTGTAACATGACAAAGTGGACAATTTCAAGGGGTATGAATACTTTTTCAAGGAACTGTATAAAGGAAAAAAGAAAAAAAATATAAAAAACGTCATAATCCATATCAGCCCTTTTGGGCAGTGCACAAAAAATTCAGTGCTGAGCCACAAATAAGTGCATATAAATACATTTCTTTCCGATATAATATGAAGTGCTGCGTTAGTTCTCCAAATAAAGTGACATTCTTAATCTGTGCAATCCAATATTTCATCCATGTGCTCCACCACTGTGCGCAATGGCCGCTCTCCTTAAGATTCAATGCAACTCGCTTATTGAATCAGTAGTCTCCATTAAGAATGTAGGGCTTGGTGGTTACATTTTGATGACACTATAACAGCCAACACATGGAAGGGGAATGAAAATCCATATGGTGTCGTAATACTAAAACTGGTTTATTAAAAAATGTAGTAACAGCGAGTGCATGAGACCGTGGGGTCACACAAGCAAAGGACCCTAAAAGATCAGAACTTCCGGTCTTGGCCGTGACCAGAAGTTACGTCACCCGGCTCCTACCGATGCGTTGCGGCACAGACACTTGACTTTCTCAAGGGCGTTATCCTCCAATATTATTATTACTATATTTAACAGATAGATTATATCATCTCATTTACTATCACTGTTTCTTTTATAAATTGTTTTTGCTTTTTATTGATTTCTTGTATACATTGGATTTATTAGACATATCTACTTTGTAAATGCAGACCCAGTCACAATGGTGCTGCTCTCGGCAAATAAAATGAATGGCACTGTGGTGGTGCCCCCTCAAGCAGCAGGTTCACAATACCTGAGTTTCACAGTTTTGTCCTCAGTCTGAGGACATCTTGTGGCTAAAAAGAAGTACTGCTGGAGGCAGCTTCAGATTGAAGATTAGCGATGCAGCCTGAGATGCTTTCTTATTTTTTTACAACACCTAGGGGGGTCATATACGGGAAAAAAAAGCCTAGAGTTGAGTTTTAACTAGAAAATTGGACATGAGTGGAATTTGGTATAGTACTCTCTCTGAATTTTTTTTTAAACTTTACCAATAACTATGTAGCTTGATGGACTAATTAAAGCTGAATTTCAAGCATTGCAGTTTTTAAGTGTTAAAGTATAACTAAAGGAATATTTTATTTTTTTTTAGTTTTGGATAGAGTGGAGAGGGATTAGAGCACTTGTCAATATTTTTTTGCTGTCTGTGCCCCCGTTAAGGAGATTCACCCTCTCTATTTGTCCTGTTTACCATTATCATTGAAAGTGAAAGTAAAAAGAAAGCCCCAAATTTTTGGTTGTCCCCATAAAAGTAATAGATGGGAAATCTTCCAATGAGGACATAAGTTCTGGTGAGCTGGGGGTCCCCAAGAAATTATCTCACTTCCTGTTTGGCTATGGGGCAGGAAGTGAAGGGGAATCTCCGCAATGGGACAGAGATGGTGAAAAAAATCTGACAGGGGATATAACCCTTCCTTACTCTATCCAAAATGAAAAAAAAGTTTTGCCCATAGTTCTACTTTAAGTGTTACTAAACCCACAACAATAAAATAGTTGCATAGTTAGTGAGGCCATCAAGTCCAACCTTTGTTTGTGCTTTTATGTCAGTATTACATTGTATATCCCTCAATGCTGTGGTCCCTTAGGTGTCCATCTAATAGTTTTTTGAAATTATCTATGCTCCCAGCTGAAACCACAGTTTGTGGAAGAGAATTCCACATCCTCACTGCTCTTACCGTAAAGAACCCTCTAAGCAGTTTAAGGTTAAACCGCCTCTCTTTTAGTTTTAATGAATGGCCTTGTGTCTTTGTGTGTTCCCCTGTGTGGAATAGTTTTGTCCCTATTGCGTGGGTCACCAGTACAGCATTTGTATATTGAAATCATAACCCCTCTCAAGCGTCTCTTCTCCAGAGAGAATAAGTTCAGTGCTTGTAATCTTTCCTCATAACTAAAGGTCCTCCAGTCCCTTAATTAGCTTTGTTGCCCTTCTCTGAACCCTTTCTAGTTCCAGGACATCCTTCCTGAGGACTGGTGCCCAGAACTGGACAGCATACTCCAGGTGTGGCCTCACCAGAGACTTGTAAAGGGGGATAATTATTGATTTATCCCTGGAGTTTATTGCCTTTTGATGCATGCCAATATTTTGTTGGCTTTGCTTGCCGCAGCTTGGCATTGCATGCCATTGCTGAGCCTGTCCTCTACTAGGACCCCTAGGTCCTTTTCCATCGTAGGGTTCCCCCCGTGGCTCTCCCCCTAGTGAGTAGTTTGCATTCATATTCTTGGTACCCAAATGCTTTTTTTTACATTTTTCTACTTTAAACCACATTTGCCACTTATCTGCCCATCCCATTAATTTGTTCAAATCTTCTTGCAAGGTTTCCACACCCCGTGGAGAAATTATTGCCCTGCTTAGCTTGGTGTCATTTGCAAATATTGAGATTGAGCTATTAACCCTATCCTCCAGATCATTTATGAATAAATTGAAAAGGATTTTTCCCAGGACAGATCCCTGGGGAACCCCACTGTCCACACCAGACCATTCCGAGTATTCCACTTTTATCCCCACCCTCTGGAGTCACCCCTGTAACCAATTTTCAATCCATGTACTCACCCTTTCCATACCGACGGACATTAGCATTAAGCGTTTATGGGGAACTGTTTCAAATGCTTTTGGAAAATCTAGATACACAACATCTACGGGCCTTCCTTTATCAAGATGGCAGCTCACCTCCTCATAGAAGGTCAATAGATTGGTTTGACATGAGCGATTCTTCATGATTACTGCTAATGATACCATTTTCATTACAATAATCTTGTATATAATCCCTTATTCCCTCCAAGAGCTTGCATATTATTGATGTTAGGCTAACTGGCCTGTAGTTCCCAGGGATATACCTTGATCCTTTTTTATATATTGGTGCTACATTGGCTTTTCTCCAAACAGCTAGTAACATACCAGTCAGTAGACCGCTCTTAAAAATTAGGTACAATGGTCTGGCAATTTCTTGACTGAGTTCCTTAAGGACCCTCGGGTGCAAGCCATCTGGTCCTGGTGACTTATTAACGTTAAGTTTTTCAAGTCCATTCCTAATTGTATCCTCAGTTAGCCATGAGGTTGCTTCATGTGACGTGTCGTGAGGACCAACATTGTAGTTTTGAATACTTGGGCCCCCCATTTATTTCATGAATACTGAGAAGAAAAGTTTAACACCTTTGCCATCTCTCAATCCTTTGTAACCAGATTCTCTGCATCATTCTTTATGGGGCCAATATGATCTGTCCTCCATCTCTATACTTTTGGAATTCTTTTTACTCTCCTTGGCTATGTGTCTTTCATGTTCTATTTTAGCCACCCTATTTGCACCCTTACATTCCTTATTGCATACCTTATAAAGATGGAATGCTGACAGAGACCCCTCAGTCTTGTATTTTTGAAGGCCTTCTCCTTTGCCTTTATATGTGCTTTTACGTTGGAGTTAAGCCACCCTGGTCTTTTATTAGTTCTTTTAAATGCATTTCCCATTGGGATACACTGGCTAATACCTTTGTTTAGTGTGTCTTGATGCACTTCCGTTTTTCCTCCGCGTTCATTGTTTCAAGAATTTTATCCCAACTAACATCTCCCAGCAAGGAGCGTAGTTTATGGAAGTTGGCTCTCTTAAAATTCAGTGTCTTTGTATTCCCCTTATGCTTCCTATTTGTGTGATTTATACTGAAACAAATTGACCTGTGATCGCTATATCCTAGATTGCCGCTTACTTCCACATCTGTGATCAGGTCTGTGTTGTTAGCAATCAGAAGGTCTAACAATGCTTTTTTTCTTGTTGGTGCATTTACCATCTGACCCATGAAATTGCCCTGCAGGACATTTAGGAAATGGTGAGCCTTAGCTGAGTGTGCAGTACCTTCCGCCCAGTCTATATCTGGATAAATAAAATCTCCCATTATAATGACACTTCCCATCTTTGCTGCAATTCCAAACTGTGATAGGAGGTCCGCCTCCCTCCCTTCCCTCTGGTTAGGGGGCCTAAAGCATATTCCTAGTATTACTTTCCCCTTGGTATCTTCCCTTTGTAGCTCTACCCATAAGGATTCAACCTCCTCCCTTGATCCACTAGTAATGTCATCCCTTTACTTGTACGTCATTTTTTATACACAGGCATACCCCCTCTTTTTGCCCTCCCTATCACTGCGATATAGGGAATACCCCTGAATGGTAGCCAGCCAATCATGAGAGCTGTTAAACCAAGTCTCTGAAATTCCCACAATATCGAACTCCTCTTCATACAATAACAGCTCTAGTTCTCCCATCTTATCCACCAGACTCCTGGCATTAGTAAACAAGCCATGTAGTTTTGTCCGGCCCCTATTGATTTCTTGTTGGGTACTCCTCGATTGCATATAGGACGTGTTACTCTACATACCTCGGGTTTAGGTTTTTCATTTGGCCTACCTCTGCTGCCTCCAATACTGCCCTCTGAAGTATGTTCCACTCTGGCTATTTCTAAGTGTGGACCCTACCCCCCGTTGCCTAGTTTAAAAGCCACGCTAGCTTGTCGTCCATTCTCAATCCCAGCCGGTCTGCTCCTTCCCCATTTAGGTGCAGTCTGTCCACTCTAAAGAGCTTGTAACCGATTGAGAAATCGGCCCAGTTCTCCAGGAATCCGAAACCCTCCTTTCTACACTTTCCTTAGCCACTTGTTAACTTCCCTAATCTCTCGCTGCCTCTCTGGTGTGGCTCAAAGGTACCTGTAGTATTTCTGAGAATACTACCTTGGAGGTCCTAATCTTCAATTTTGGTCCCTAAAATCTTTTTTTAGGACACTCCACCTTCCTCTAACTTTGTCATTGGTGCCAACATGCACCATGACAGCCGGGTCTTCCCCAGCCCCTCCCAATAATCTTTCCACCAGATCTGTGATGTACCAAACCCGAGCGCCTGGTAAACAGCATACAGATCGGCGCTTCAGTTCTTTGTTACAGATTGCCCTTACTGTGTTTCTTAGAATTGAGTCCCCTACCACCAGAATCTGTCTTTCCTTTCCCCTGACTTCATGCCCACCCTCATGTGTGTGTTAATGCAGTAACGCATACTTGTTATACTCACTGTGCAACCTAAGGGGTTAATCATCTGCATTGTGTAAAAAGGCTTTTTGATCCCGTCATCTCTGTTACTCTCCTTCTTCTAGACTCCCCAAACCATCTCTGGATAGTGCAGAGGCTAGGGGACAATTTTCACATGCTCAGTTTGGAGTGTATTGCTAGAAAGTTGTTATTTTTTTTTTTTTGGGGGGGGGTGCATGTGATCAGCACAGGGACAATCAGCACTGTCCAGACAGAGGGTCAGGTGGCCTGCAGCTGCATGGGACAATCATGGGAGAATGAAAACTCCTCCTACAAACTTTAACCAGACACTGATAGAAGTCACAAAACTGCTATATACTGCTGATGAGAAAAGGTATTTAGCAGCTTATATTTACAAAAATAATTGCATTCCATGTCCTGTGTATTGTGGGAGACCAGATATAGTGACTGCAGGCTCCTGGGTTTAATAACACTAAGTCCAGCATGGATCAATGAATGTACATTATATATACCATGCCTGTAGGATCACCATAAAGGCTGAAATTCACTGTAGTGGGCACAAGGATCCTACAGGTACAGCACATTCACACACATTGGTCTAAGCTGAAAATCACTTTAAATAATCCATTCAATTTATATCTGGCCATTTAGTCCCTTGCACTACTTGTTGTTGCTAAAGCTAAAGCAGATTTAACAAATCGGATTGTAATGTGTATAGCCGGCTTTAAGCTCTCTCAATGGTTTTCTTCACATTCACTTACATTCTGTATAGTTTTATTATTATTATTATTATTATACAGGATTTATATATAGCGCCGACAGTTTGCACAGCGCTTTACAATATTTGGGCAGACAGTACAATACAATACAATTCAATACAGGAGGAATCAGAGAGCCCTGCTCGTTAGAGCTTACAATCTAAGAATTATATCAAATCTTTGTTCTATGTATATCAAAATTTGTATATTATGAGCAGAGAGCTTAACGAGTTACGAATGCAAATAGCGAGATAAACAAAATCTTGCTGTGAGATGCATTCGGCAACTGACTGATGCAATTAATCTCCACCTCGCTGATCCCTGTTAAATATGTTTCTGACTTAGAACTTGAAACTTTTTAAAGAGCAGGCACCAAAGGTGATATATTTATTGCACCATGTATAGCCGGCACTTGACAAATTACAGTAAGTTCACATACTGCCATGGTAACCAGATACTTCAAGAAAAACAAGTATTTATTATTTTCTGTTGAGATTATTTGATTTAAATCTGGCTGCTCTGAGTCCTGGTAGGATTAAGTCCTAGAATGATGCTTGCTTGTTTGCTGCTTCTAAAAGACATCAAATCTGCCTCTGCCCCTGTATTTGTCCAAGGTGACAATTTCTGTCCGGTGGTTCATGTTAGTCGGTAAGTTTGGCTTTTGCATCAAAAAGTTCAGCCATTTCCAACCTATGACGTACTGTTGGTGCTTTCTTTTATAGATAAGTGATACTTAACCACTTCAGCCCCGGAAGAATTTTGCACTTTAGGACCAGAGCACTTTTTGCGATTCGGCGCTGCGTCGCTTTAACTGACAATTGCGCGGTCGTGCGACGTTGTACCCAAACAAAATTTGCGTCCTTTTTTTTACCACAAATAGAGCTTTCTTTTGGTGGTATTTGATCGCCTCTGCGTCATTTCTTATCGCCGCTATAAACAAA
>BLSH010347824.1:91338-101411 GCA_018402905.1 Glandirana rugosa
GCGCGGCGTGAGGACCCCTCACACGGGCGCCGAGCCCGCCTGGGCTACAGGCGGCCGCTCGGCGCTACTCCCGATGTCCCTTTTCTTGCCCCTTGGCGGCTACATTTGTGCCGCCAAGGGGCGGGACAGTCACCCTGTACTCTCTAGATGACTAGGGACAGTGACCCTAGTCAATCTAGAGAGTACGGGTACAATCGGGTTGGGGGGGGTGTCATTCTTGTGTGGGTCCCTTGTGTGAATTGGGGAAGTGATGTGGGAGAGATCTAACTGATCCCAGTGACAGGGATCAGTAGATCTCTCATGTCCCACTGACAGGGCGGGGAACCGCCGTGTTTACATCGGCGGTTCCCCGTTCTTTTCCCTGTAGCCCTCATCGCGGCTCGCCGGCGGACATCGGGTCCGCCCGAGCCGCGGGCACACTCCCCAGGAGTGCGGCGCGCGCGCACCCCCTGGTGGCCAAATGCGAATCGTCGCTTATTTACGGCGATTCGCGCAGGGCTCCCTGACTGCCGCTGTGAAAACACGGCGCGTGGTCGGGAACCGGTTAAAGCGGAGCTACATCCAAAAAGGGAAGCTCCGCTTGTCTGCCTCCTGTACCCCTCTGCTGCCACATTTAGCACCTTTTGGCGGGGGGGGGAGAGCGGTCTCTGTGCAAGCCAGTCAAGTTCCTCCATCCCAAACTCGCTCATCCATGTCTTTATGGACCTTGCTCTGTGCACTGGTGTGCAGTCATGTTGGAACAGGAAGGAGCCTCTACAAACTGTTCCCCCAAAGTTGGGAGCATGAAATTGTCCAAAATGTCTTGGTATGCTGACGCCTTAAGAGTTCCCTTCACTGGAACTAAGGGGCCAAACCCAACCCCTGAAAAACAACTCCACATCATAATCCCCCCTCCACCAAATGATTTGGACCAGTGCACAAAGTAAGGTTCATAAAGACATAGATGAGTGAGTATGGGGAGGAGGAACTTGACTGGCCTGCACAGAGTTGCGGACCTCAACCTCATAGAACACCTTTGGGATGAATTAGAGTGGAGACTGCGAGCCAGACCTTCATATTCAACATCAGTACCTGACCTCACAAATGCTCTTCTGGAAGAATGGTCAAACATTCCCATAGACACTCCTAAACCTTGTGGACAGCCTTCCCAGAAGAGTTGAAGCTGTTATAGCTGCAAAGGGTGGGCCAACTCAATATTGAACCCTACGGACTAGGATGCCATTCAAGTTCATGTGCTTGTAAAGGCGGACGTCCCAATACTTTTGGTGATATAGTGTATACATTTTTATATATATATATTATATATAAATAAATAAAATATCGTTTTTTTTCCGCCTGTAATCTATGGTAGATTGTAAGTAGGTTGAGATTGTGAGGATTGAAGTATATATGGGCAGCGCAGTGGTGTAGTGGATAGCACTTTCCCCTGGCATCAAAAGGTTCGCTGGTTCGAATCCCAACCATGACAATACCTGCCTGGAGTTTGCATGTTTTCATGTACTCCCTGTGCCTGCGTGGGTTTCCTCCCACACCCCAAAGACATGCTGATAGGTAAATTAGATCCTGTCTAAATTGGCCCTAGTATGTGTATGAATGTGAGTTAGGGACTTTAGATTGTAAGCTCCTTGAGGGTAGGGTCTGATGTGAATGTACAATGTATATGTAAAGCACTGCGTAAATTGACAGCGCTATATAAGTACCTTAAATAAATAAATAAATATGCACCTTAGGTTAAAAAGACTTTTGACAAGCAGGTAAATGATCTAGTCAGTAACATCTCACTGGATCGAGGCAGGTATTTGACTAAGGCTGGGTTCACATATGTGCAGCTAGGGTTTGCAGTCCAGGGTCCTGTGTGTTTCTGTTCACCTCTTTAGGTACGTTTCAGGTGCAAATTTTTGCATGAATTTGCACCTGAACCAGAGCCAAAAACGCACAGGAACTTTTTTGAAACCGCACCATGGTCGCCCTGGACCTGTGTGAACCGGCTCCATTGAGAGATAGTCACATTCATATGTCATGCAAATTGGATGCGGTTTAAAATGCATCCATTTCACACACATATTTAACCACTTCCGTACCGCCGGACGTCATATGACGTCCTTGGGTTTGAGTGGTGATATCTGAATGGTGCCTTAACGGTCTTAAAGGGCCCGATTTTTTTTTTCTTCTGTCACTTTTTTCGGATTTTTTTTTTTTTTTTTTTGCATTTGAGTGTCAAAAAGTCCTCACATCTCATATTTAAGAGGACCTGTCATGCTTTTTTCTATTACAAGGAATGTTTACATTTCTTGTAATAGGAATAAAAGTGATCAAAATTTTTTTTTTACAGAACAGTGTAAAAATAAAAAGTAAAAAGCAAAATAAATAATTAAAAAAAAAAAAATTTAAAGCGCTCCGTCCCGCCGAGCTCGAGCGCAGAAGCGAATGCATACGTAAGTCCCGCCCACATATGAAAACGGTGTTCAAACCACACATGTGAGGTATCGCCGTGATCGTTAGAGCGAGAGCAACAATTCTAGCTCTAGACCTCCTCTGTAACGCAAAACTGCTAACCTGTAGAATTTTTTAAATGTCGCCAATGGAGATTTTTAATTTGCAAAGTTTAATCGCCATTCCGCGAGTGGACACAATTTTGAAGCATGACATGTTGGGTATCATTTTACTCGGCGTAACATTATCTTTCACAATATGGAAAAAATTGGCCTAACTTTACTGTTTTCTTATTTTTTAACTAAAAAAACTGATTTTTTTCAAAAAAAAGCATGCTTTTAAGACCGCTGCGCAAATACGGTGTGACATACATTTTTTCAATGACCGCCATTTTATTCTCTAGGGTGTTAGAAAAAAAAATATATAATGTTTGGGGGTTCTAAGTAATTTTATAGCAAAAAAAACTGTTTTTAACTGGTAAGCACCGAACTCAAGAAACAGGCCTGGTATTGAAGTGGATATACACACACACACATATATATATATATATATACACACACACACACATATATACACACACATACATATATATACACACACATATATATATATATATATATATATATATATATATATATATATATATATATATACCCAGCCTAAGGGATTTCTTGGCAGGGTGTGCTTGGATTTTCTCTATTTCTTTAATAAATGCAGATATTTAAAGAGCGCTAACAATTTAAACAGCACTTTACATATTGTACATTCACAATAGTCTCTGCATTCAAGATGCTTACAATCTAAAGTCCCTAGCTCACATTCATACATACACATACTAGGGCCAATATAGACCAATTAGCCCTACCAGTGTGTCTTTAGAGTGATTTAAGTGCAAATGCCCAGGGCCCCTTACATACTTATTTCCTCTCATGGCCTAAATTGGTAGGAATACAACTAGGTTTACTATAAATTGCTACAGAATATGACGCTGTAAAAAATGATTGCTACTTTGTTTCACTCTGTTTTACTATACTGTGATCATGCTTCAGATGTGACAATCACTTTAATGCAAGCTAGAAACGCAACATTAAGACAGAAAAATCTGTCGGCGCAGTGGAAAAAAAAATCCTGCCTATTATATGAAGGTGCTATACAATCAGACCACTCCTGTCTTTATCACAGCGGGTAAGGTTAGACTCTGAAATATTTTCACATTTTCAGCCTTGTTTGCTGCTGTTTGTAATGCCATTTCAGACATGATGTATTTAACAGAGGGAGGACCTAAAGTCACAGAACAATATAATTTGCTTAGACTGGCAAGCACGAGTCGAGAATAATATAACAGGGAAATGTCATCAAAATGAAATGGGCCTTTTCAGATAAATAATCAGAATTATTTTGCACGGCTTGATGGGAACTTGCACTGGGCGTAACCGGTAACTTTGGTTATTCAGCACATTCCTGTGTAATATAATTCTGCTCCAGTTCAAACCGAAAAAAAAAAAAAAATGGAATGTCAAAGCTGTATGAAAATAAATTGTTCTGAAGAGCTGAACAGTGTTGCTTTTACAATGTAAATCACTTTTATGTTTTTTTAAAAACACTATAACACCAGTGGGGATCAACTTTATTAATATAAGGGGGTCTCAAGTGCAGGCCCTGACATCACCAAGGGGTTGCACAGAATATTCAGTAAATGTAATGCAACAGAAAGCTGTAAAGCCAGGAGATGGTTAGAGATTATGGGTATACTACAAGAGATGGTCAGAGACTGCAAACATGGTACAAGGGATGCCCAGAGACTGTAGACATGCAATAGAAGTTGTTGGGAGACTAATGATATACTTTTGAAGACAGACATACTGTAGATATAGGGTTGCCACCTTTTCTCAAAGCCAAACCCAAAAATGTTAGCGGCACGCAACAATTTTTTTTGTAGTATGCAAAACAAATAAATAACGGTGCCAACCCTAGATGTCCCCATCAGAGTCTCCATTACATCTGATGCCCCTATCAGAGTCATTATTACATCTGGTGCTCCTATCAGAGTCCCCATTACATCTGGTGCCCCTCCCAGAGTCCTCATTACATCTGGTGCCCCTACCAGAGTTTCCATTACATCTGGTGCCCCTACCAGAGTCCTCATTACATCTGGTGCCCCTACCAGAGTTCCCATTACATCTGGTGCCCCTACCAGAGTTCCCATTACATCTGGTGCCCCTACCAGAGTTCCCATTACATCTGTGCCCCTACCAGAGTTCCCATTACATCTGGTGCCCCTATCAGAGTCCTCATTACATCTGGTGCCCCTCCCAGAGTCCTCATTACATCTGGTGCCCCTACCAGAGTTCCCATTACATCTGGTGCCCCTACCAGAGTCCCCATTACATCTGGTGCCCCTATCAAAGTCCCCATTACATCTGGTGCCCCTATCAGAGTCCCCATTACATCTGTTGCCCCTATCAGAGTCCTCATTACATCTGGTGCCCCTATCAGAGTCCCCCTTAGGCTTCATGTACACTGCTGCTGGTATACGGACATTTAGGATCAGTTGGGCATTTTTCTTAGCTGCTCCTGAACTCTCCTCTATGTAATCTTATCAGTACATGTACACAGGGTCATTTATAGTCGTTTCTCGGCAGTTGAGTTTAGAAGCATTTTTTGGAAAGCAAAAAAATGCATTCAGGATGGATGTTCAGAGGCATTTGAAACGCCAAATGCCTGTAACAGCTTGTAAACGCACGTAAACGCAGTAACTCGTGTTTAGCAGCGTTTCGTTTACAGGCGTTTCCAGATTTTAAAAAAATGATTCTAAGCATGGCTAAACGCAGCATGTAAACGTGGGAAAACGGACGTATTTAAACGTTGGTTACTATCTGTCAAGTTAAAGCGCTCAGGTGAGGTTTTAAAACGTCCCGTGTACCTGAAGCCTTACATCAGGTGCCCATCCTATTAAGAGTCCCCCTTACAGCTGGTGTCCCCATCACAGTCCCCTGTTACATCAGGTACCCCCAGATATCCCCATGCATCAAAGTTGTCCTCCCTCCTTCCCTCTGTACTCACAGATTAAATGCTGAAAACAACACAGCTCCTCCTTCCACTCTCCAGTCTCCACTTCCCTGCAGTGCCACACAGTGAGCTGTGCCGGCTCTCTATCACCTCCTGCAGGTTGGAGGGAGGAGAACACCCAATGCTCTCTCCAGCTAGGGAGCCACAGTCCAGTCTGAATTATGTTTCCGTTTTTCAGGTGGCCTGCTACAGACCACTGCTCTTACAGCACCTTTACAAATCAGTGCTTTCACATTTGTGCATCATACATACTGATACTGTACCTAATTGCTTGCATCATATTTTATTTTTCTGTGCATAGTCAAAAAAAAAGCATAAAAGTGATGGTATTTTCAAATGTAGAATTGTGACCAGGCCCTCTTGCAATATAATGAGTGGTGTGCGCCTATCCCAGTTCTCTCTTGCACAATAGGCACTCTCAGAAAGTGAATGTCAACTGACAGCTAAACAGGTCAAATTGGAGTACCAGTCATTAGGTAGGTTCAATGGTCAGAACACACGAGGGGTTGTATCCAGTTGGAAATGAATGGTGCCAAAGGATAGGACATAACCAAAGCAAGGATTACAGCCAAAAGTAGGGATGGGTTTTGGGTCCAGGTCAGACTCGGACTCCAGTTGTGTCCATTTTTGGGAAATGTTTAGCAAATGCAGCCATTCGCTTTTATAGCAAAGACTACCTGACCTTTGAACTGTAGTCAGATGACTCAGAAGGGCAAATAATGAGGGTTTTCTTGAGTGCCACCCCTCTCTCCATAAACGCTATGGTTGTCCAGCAGCCTGTTGTCATTGTGTATAGAAGTAGGGGAAAGAAAAGAAGCGCCACCTAAGTGCAGAGATCAAGTCACATTTATTGCACACAAAGTAAAACACTTACAAGATATAAGTAAATCAACAGCTCAGAAGTGGGGTGTGGAAGGGAGAGTGCTGTCCCGGTTCGTTCCGCAGTTGTCACGCCATTTGCAGGGAGAGTGGTTTTCCAGCAGCAACATCGGAGCATCCTGTGGCCACCAGGAAGCGATCAGCATGGAGTGAGGGCGGAAGTGACGTCACGGAGAGTCCTGGAAGAGCTGGGCAGGCACAGGCTATGCGCTCGGAGCACCGACTCCTTCTACAGTACTATAAAAAGTGCTGTGTTTTGATACATTTTAATGGTGAATTTCAGTGTAGTGGGTTACATAGACTGTATTCCCTTCCCCACCCCTCTTAAGGCATTTTCACACTGGGGGTGGTGGGGCGTTAGCGGTAAATACCCGCTAGCCACAGTAGGGATTTACCGCTGTTACAGCGGTGCTACGGCGGCGAGATCGTGCGCTTTAACCCCCCCACAAGGGGTTAAAAGGGGGTTAAAAATGCCCACTCCGAGGCAGTGTGCAGCTGCTTCGTAAGCGCTACACCATTGTTTTCAATGGGCAGGGGTGGTGGAGGAGCGGTATATTACTGTTCACCGCACCGCTCCAAAGATGCGGCTTGTAGGACTTTTTGTAACGTCCTGCAAGCGCCCCCCCCCCCCAGTGTAAAAGCACTCCGGCTTTCACATTGGGGTGGATGGGGAGTAACTTTTGAGGCGCTTTACAGGCGCTATTTTTATCTAAACAGCGCCTGTAAAGCGCCTCAGTGTGAAAGGGGTTTTATGGTTTAGTGGTTTAGGTTATTGGTATTTTTCTAGTAGGTTTCATTTTTTGAGGGATGTACAGGATGTTTTGTTTAAACACAATTTTACCAGGGTCTTTTATTTATTTGTTCAGGGTCAGCAGCATGAACTTTTTCCTGACACTTGCAAAGCTGTCGATTGACTGGGTCAACAATCTCTGGTATTATTACTTATAAAAACGTTAAGCCAGTTATATTCTGTGAATTTAGAAATGCATCACATTTTTTTTCTAAACTATCAGCTGAGCTGGCTGATGAGCAGCAATATTATGGCAAAGAGACACTGGGTGCAAAAAAGGTTTCAGGCCACATATTCCTTTTTCCTCAAGGGGGCCCCCGATTCTGATGAGCAAATCTCTACCATGTATTATTGAGGTGGTGCACACAGATCCTAATGGTAAATTTGCGTTCACGCTGTGGAACCAGAAATATGTAGTTGCTAATGTTTATTTGCCTCCCAGCACTGCCACTGACCCCCTTCCCAGCACTGTCACTGACCCCCATCCAAGATCTGCCACTGACCCCCTTCCCAGCACTGCCACTGATCCCCCTCCTAGCACTGCCACTGACCCCCCTCTCAGCACTGTCAACCCTCCCAGCACTAACACTGACCCCCCTCCCAGCACTGCCACTGACCCCCCTCCCAGCACTGTCACTGACCCCCCTCCCAGCACTGTCACTGACCCCCCCTCCCAGCACTGCTACTGACCTCCCTCTAAGCACTGTCACTGACCCCCCTCCCAGCACTGCCACTGACTTCCCTCCCAGCACTGCCGCTGACCCCCCCTCCCAGCACTGCCACTGATCCTATCCCCCCACCAGCACTGCCACTGACTGATCCCACCCCCTCACCAGCATTGCCACTGATACCACTTTCATATACTACCCTAGCCTGTCCATATATTACCCCAGCCTGTTTATATAATGTCCTAGCCTGTCTATATACTACCCCAGCCTGTCTATATACTACCAAAGCTTGTCTATATACTACCATAGCCTGTCAATATACTACCCCAGCCTGTTAATATACTGCCCTAGCCTGTCAATATACTACCCCAGCCTGTTTATATACTACCCCAGCCTGTCTGTATACTACCCCAGCCTGTCTGTATACTACCCCAGCCTGTCTGTATACTACCCCAGCCTTTCCGTATACTACCCTAGCCTGTCTATATACTACCCCAGCCTGTCTATATACTACCCCAGCCTGTCTATATACTACCCCAGCCTGTCTATATACTACCCCAGCCTGTCTATATACTACCCCAGCCTGTCTGTATACTACCCCAGCCTGTCTGTATACTACCCTAGCCTGTCTGTATACTACCCTAGCCTGTCTGTATACTACCCTAGCCTGTCTGTATACTACCCTAGCCCTAGCCTGTCCGCATACTACCCTAGCCTGTCCGTATACTACCCTAGCCTATCTATATACTACCATAGCACTAGCCTGTCCGTATATTACCCTAGCCTGTCTGCATACTACCCTATCCTATCTATATACTACCCTTGCTCTAGCCTGTCTGTATACTACCCTAGCCCTAGCCTATCCGCATACTACCCTAGCCTTTCCACATACTAGCCTAGCCTGTCTGCATACTACCCTATAGCCTGTCCGTATACTACCCTAGTCTATCTATATACTACCATAGCACTAGCTGGTCCGTATACTACCCTAGCCCAAGCCTGTCCGCATACTACCCTAGTCCTAGCCTGTCCGCATACTACCCTAGCCTTTCCGTATACTACCCTAGCCTGTCCGTATACTACCCTAACCTGTCCGTATACTACCCTAGCCTATCTATATACTACCATGGCACTAGCCTGTCAGTATACTACCCTAGCCCTAGCCAGTCTGCATACTACCTTATTCTATCTATATACTACCCTAGCCCTAGCCTATCCATATACTACCCTAGCCTGTCCACATACTAGCCTAGCCTGCACCTATACTACCCCAGCCTGTCTGTGTACTACCTCAGCCTGTCTATATACTACCCCAGCCTGTCTATATACTACCCTAGACCTAGCTTGTCTGCATACTACCCTAGCCCTATTCTGTCCGTATACTGCCCTAGCCTGTCTATATACTACCCTAGCCTTTCTGTATACTACCCTAGCCTGTCTATATACTACCCTTGCCTGCCCCTTGGAATTGAACATAATTGGTATGTCATATAATTTTGCATATAGACAAGGTGCTGTTGCATGTCAATCTGACCTCCTGATGAACTTAATTTTAATTATCTTGGATTATAATGCATGTGGGGGCCTATTGATGGGTGGGATTTTTTTCTTGGGGGGCAGCATTTCACCTTGGACCCAGGCAGCACAATGTCTTGAACCAGCCCTGATCCAACCGGCCTCACAAAGGCAGACCACGTGTAACCACACCAGCCCAGGACCTCCACATCCAGCATCTTCACCTTGAATATCTTCTGAGACCAGCCACCCGGACAGCTGCTGCAACAGTTGGTTTGCATAAGCAAAGAATTTCTGCACAAACTGTTAGAAACCGTCTCAGGGAAGCTCATCTGCATGCTCGTCGTCCTGATCGGGGTCTCGACCTGATTGCAGTTCTTTGTTGTAACCAACTTGAGTGGGCAAATGCTCACATTCAATGGCGTGAAGAGAGGTGTTCTCTTCACGGATATATCCCAGTTTTCACTGTACAGGGCAGATGGCAGAGTATATGACGTCGTGTGCATGAGCGGTTTGCTGATGTCGACCTTGTGGATGGAGTGGCCCATGGTGGCGGTGGGGTTATGGTATGGGCAGGCATATGCTATGGACAATGAACACATGTGCATTTTATTGATGGCATTTTGAATGCACAGAGATACCGTGACGAGATCCTGAGGCCCATTGCTGTGCCATTTATCCACGACCATGATTTCATGTTGCAGCATGATAATGCACCG
>BLSH010347824.1:113818-126834 GCA_018402905.1 Glandirana rugosa
GTGTTCTGAATAGACACGGACATGGAACTCGTCTTATCTGTAAATATGGCCGGAGTGTGTCGGTAACCATATGAATTCACTTGAATAAGTAAAAAAAAAATACACAGAGTTATAAAACCCCCAGTGGGGTTAATCTTTTTTTTTTGTTTGTTTGTTTTTTGTCACAACCGATGGGGGAGGAGGAGGTGACGGTGAAGGTGGATGTGACGGTGCCAGTGGCGGAGGAGTTGGAGGATGAGGTGTAGGTGAAGGAAGAGGTAAAAAATAAAAAATACACTAAAATTCAATAAAGGGATAGGGGTAAACAAACGTCCCGTGAACAGGATGAGAATGGGGGTAAAGCACTAAAATGGCTCTAAAAAAGTCCTGGAAAGGGCTAGAAGGCTGCAAAAGGAAGCAAAATGGGGGTAAGAGTAGGACAAGTGCCCTGCAAACAAATGGGGATAGGGAAATAACTTAAAATCACATAAAAAATAAAAAATGGAGAAGGAAGTGGATGTGGAGTAGGAGGTTGAGGAGGCGGTGACCGTGGCAGTGTAGGTGGAAGTGGCAGTGGAGGAGGAGGGGGTAGCCAACACTGTTTTTTGTTTGTTTGTTTTTTTTTTCTAATTGGGGTGACCCCCAAAATATTGAGACACATAAAAAAAAAATGAATAAGTTCACTTAAGTATACCAATGGCTGTGTGAGGCCGGTATAAATGTCTATTCTGCTCAAGGTACAGGCACAGATAAGTCTTGTGGGATCCATGCCTGGTTCATTTTAATAAACATTAGCTTGTCCGCGTTGGCTGTGGACAGGCGGCTGCGCTTGTCTGTGATAAAGCCCCCTGCCGTGCTAAACACACGTTCAGACAATACACTAGCTGCAGGGCAGGCCAGCACCACCAAGGCAAAAAGGGCAAGCTCAGGCCATGTGCCCAATTTGGAGACCCAGAAGTTGAATGGGGCAGACCCATCAGTCAGTACGTGTAGGCGTGTGCACACATACTGTTCCACCATGTTGCTGAAATGAGCTGGTGGTGCTGTTTGTTGTGGCGTGCTGCTGACAAAGCTTTTCCACATTTCGGCCATGCTAACCCTGCCTTCTGAGGTGCTGGTGGTGCCACAGCTGCGTTGGCGACCTCTTCCTCCTCTGCCTTTGCCTTGTGCTTCCACTGAGCCCCGGTGTCATTTGGGAATGCCCTCAGAAGCGCGTCTACCAGCGTGCGCTTGTAGTCACGCATCTCTTGATCATGTTCCAGTGAGGGAATTAAGGACGGCACGTTGTCCTTGTAACGGGGATCCAGCAGGGTGGCCACCCAGTAATCAGCACAAGTTACAATGTGGGCAACTCGGCTGTCGTTGCGCAGGCACTGCAGCATGTAGTCGCTCATGTGTGCCAGGCTGCCCAGAGACAAAGACAAGCTGTCCTCTGTGGGAGGTGTATCATCTGTGTCCTCCGTATCCCCCCAGCCATGCTCTAGTGATGCCCACGAGCTGTGTTGGGTGCCACCCTGCTGAGAACATGGTTCCTTCTCCTCATCCTCCTCCAGAACTGTGCCCTGGCTTGAAAATTTTTTACCTGGCCTATGCTGGTGCAGGAACCCACCCTCCGAGCCACTTGTGAATGACTGGCCTGATAACCGTGGAAATGACCCCTCTTCCTCCTGTGCCACATCCTCTTCCATCATCGCCCAAAGTGTTTTTTCAAGGAGACATAGAAGTGGGATAGTAATGCAGCATCATCGGCACTGGCCATGTTGGTGGAGTACTCGAAACACGGCAATATGGTACACAGGTCTCGCATGAAGGCCCACTCGTTGGTGGTGAAGTGGTGCTGTTCCGCAGAGCGACTGTCCTGTGAGTGCTGCATCTGAAACTCCTCTATTGCCTGCTGCTGCAAGGTGGAGTTCCACCTTGTGGGCACCGTGCATAGGAGGCGGTGAGCAGGAAGGCCAAAGTTCCGCTGCAGCGCAGACATATCCGGGTAGTTTTTTAGAAATTTCTGCACCACCAAATTCAGCACATGCGCCAGGCAAGGGATGTGCGTCAAACCGGCTAGGCCCAGAGCTGCTACAAGATTTCACCCATTATTGCACACCACCAGGCCAGGCTTGAGGTTTAGTGGCAACAACCACTCATCAGTCTGTTGTTCAATGCCCGTCCACAGCTCCTGCGCAGTGTGGGGTTTATCCCCCAAACATATCAGTTTTAAAACAGCCTGCTGTTTCCCCCTGGATGTGCTGAAGTTGGTGGTGAAGGTGTTACACTGACCGGATGAGGAGGTGGTAGAGGAGGAGGAAGTGGAGGAGGAGGCAACAGAAGGCAAAGAGAAATGCCCTGCAATCCTCGGTGGCAGAAGGACATGCGCCAAACTGCTATCCGCCTCAGGCCCACCCACCACTACATTTGCCCAGTGTGCAGTTATAGCGTCCCTGCCCATGCTTACTGGTCCACGCATCAGTGGTTATGTGGCCCTTGCCACAGATGGCGTTGCGCAGTGCACACTTGATCTTGTCCCCGACTTGTTTGTGCAGGGAAGGGATGGCTCGCCTGGAAAAGTAGTGGCGGCTGGGAACCACGTACTGTGGGACAGACACTGCCATCAGGTTTTTAAAACTGTCCGTGTCCACCAGACGGAATGACAGCATTTCAGGTCAGGAATTTTGAAATGCTGGCATTCAGGGCCAGGGATCACGAGTGGGTAGGGGGGGGGGGTACTTCCTCTTTCTCTCCAGTGTTTGGGAGATGGACAGCTGTAAGCTTTCATGGGACCGTGTGGAAATGCTTGACAGTTCGGGTTCGCTCAACTCTATGGCTGGTATCTCTCTCTTTCGAAATGTAATTCAGTAAAATTGCTTAAATGATCTGTGCAGAACCACAACAATATTTTGCTTTATTTGTAAATAGATACAATCCAATGCTGATATCTTGATTAACAACTGGCTGGTATCTCGACTTTTAAGTGGCATCCTATTAAAACTACCCGCTCAAAACAACATTACTTTAATCTTATTACTGCAAACAGATAGGGGAGTAATATTTTTATTTATTTTAAACATTTTTTTATTGTCATGCATTGCAGAAGTCTTCATAGGCATTTTAGCTATCATTTGTAGGAGGGGCTTTGTCAGCCAAGTACAACCTCCTGCCAGCATGCCTGAGCTAAGAGAAGATGGGTTAAAGGGAAGTAAATGCTGCATGAATCACCTGTCCTTACTCAAGAAGGTCACAGCTGGGGGGGGGGGGGGGGGGGTGTCCTGGCTATGAAGGAGCGAGGACGTGTTTCTCCTCAGCTCCGCATCCACTGCTGCTTTCATCGCAGCTCCTGCAGGGAATATTGCCCCTAGACGGCTATATCTATGTCCCAGCAAAGGCGGATGTCCTCCCAATCACCGGGGATTGACCGCTCACGGCAAGAACAGCTGGAGACCTTCTTTATCGGGACCTGCGGGTGGGAGCACGAGGCTTCCAAGATGGCGCCGACTTCGAAGGCCCCAAAAAACGCTCAGCATGCTGCAGCTCAGCTCAAGACAATCGCTGCCTCCTCGATCCCCTCTCCAAGGACGGTGAGTGACTCAGCCCCTTCTGCCTCCATGACCTTGCCCGATAGGGGCTTTGAGGTGGCAGACCTCGTGGAAGATGGGGATCTCAAGCGCCATATTTGTTCTCTCCCCACTAGAGCAGACCTGGAGCAATTCACCTCTGGGTTTGAGAAGGCCTTCAAGGAGGACATTGGACAGCTTAAGGCAGATACCACACATCTGGGTAACAGGCTGGAGTTTTTAGAGCAGTGATTTGATGATGCAATCCCCACCATTTCCATGCTGCAGACTAAATGCACTGCACAAGACCAGCAAATAGAAGCCTACTGTGCCAATTAGATGATGCAGAGAACCGCAGCAGGCAAATATCTGCATCTGTGGCCTGCCAGAAACCACGGCTCCAAGAGACATCATCCCCACTCTGGTGGGCATATTCAGGGAAATTCTGGAGCTGCCAACATAGATCGTGCCCACAGGACACTCAGACCCCCCTCCCAGGATTTAAACAATCTCAGAGACATTATCTGCAAATTACATAAATATACACTTAAGGATCACATCATGCAGAAAATGTGTGGCAAACCTTATTTTGATGGGGCACGTTTATTCTTCTATCAAGATATATTCAGGGGTACTCCTGTGCACCGCCGGACGCTTCGCCCCCTACTGACGGCTGTTCAAAAAGTAGGCCTGACATACCGCTGGGGCTTTCCCTTTTATCTACAAGTGACAAAGGATGGCACACCAGTCACGTTACGCACCAAGGATTATTTACCACATTTTCTGTCTTCTTTTGGGCTGGATCTCGTGGACATTCCAGATTGGAAGAGACCACCAGACTTCCAGACTTTACAGCTCCCTCAACACTGGTTGCCTGCCAAGCACAGGAGACGCAAACGGGGTCGGCAATGCCCCGCATCAGGCTCTTCCCCAGGCCCATCCACCCCCAAAGACTGACGGGTTAAGCTGCTATAGTTGCAATTCTCTGATATAGGATGATCTTGCCTTCTTGTGTGCACTAAACTGTTGAGACCACATGAGGTCTCGAGCTGCCAGATTGCTGCTAAGACTGGAACTCTAGGCTACTTATGACACCTGCGGCTTCAGTTTGAGTTTTGGATGGGAGTTTGACTTAGAAGTATTTTTCTACTCTGTTAATGCTGCACGAGTTCCTTCCAATCGATGCCCCAGACTTGTTGGACTGATCCCATTTTTTTTTTCAACATACACAGGCTTCAGGCAGCCGTTATCCCCCCCCCCGCTTCTCAGTATAGTATCTCGTTAGATGTGGTGGATGGGGATGGAGCCCCCTCGCTTTCCCTCCCATGTTGGCACACGTTCCCCACATAGGCCTTCCCTATTTGGGTATAGGTCCCTGTTGAGACCAAAGGTTGTGGCTCTGAGCCTTCTCCCTCCTGGGACGATGCACTGAGCCCAACCTACAGATCTTTAGTTTATTGGTTTGGTTAATTCCATTATATGATGTTTTTCATGATTTTTTTTGCCTCTTGTGCCAATTTTTCATGTGTCCTTTTTCTTCCCTCCTTTCTCTTCTTTTCTTCTTTCCTCCAAGGGACATGCCTCACATCACTGCCCGCACCAATCCCGCTGGAACACTTGGCGACCCACCCACCCCCCAGATCTCCTATGGCTACCCTAAAGGTAATTTTGTACAATGTCCAGGGCCTTTGTTCCCCAGGCAAATGTACTAAGCTGTGGTGGGAGCTAAAAAGGTCAGGGGCACAGGCAGTATTCCTGCAGTAGACACATTTTACTCCCCAATCAGTACCCAAGTTACCTACTCACCTATATCATCAGTGGTTCCTGAGCACCTCTCCTGTACCTAAGTCCAGGGGTACAGCCATTGCAATCCACAAATCCTGTCCCTTTCAGCCCACGGGGAATAAGGTAGATCCACAGGGTCGGTATGTTTTCCTGAAGGGCTCCATAGCTGGAAAACTGTACACATTCGTCACAATATATGCCCCAAATGCTAACCAACTTACCTTCATCGACGCAGCTCTAGAGCAATTGGCAGCATTTAAGGAAGGTTCCCTAGTCCTCGGTGGCAATTTCATTGTTAGTCCTGACCCCCCGCTAGATACATCCCACAAAAGGTCCCCCCATGTCTACGCTTTCCTCATGCATACCTTCTTTATGTAGATTGACCTACCCTTGAGCTTCTGGAGTTGACATCCATAGGAAATATCACTATTTCAGATCATGCTACCTTAACCTTGTCATCAGGCACCCATAGGGCCTGGACTTGGAGGCTGAATGAAAATCTGCTGGACGATACTGCGGTGGTTGCGTGGGTAGCGGATGTCCTAACCCATTATTTTAAAGAAAATACCATTGATGGCATTAGTGAAGGCATAGTCTGGGAGGGCCATAAGGCAATGGTGAGGGGGGAGTTGATCTCCTTGGGCTCTAAGCTCAAGTGAATGGGCCAAGCAGACTTTCATAAAGTACTTGACGCCCCAAGGCCTTGACCAGACTGACTGAACTGAGAAAGCTGTTCTTGCGTTTGTTGGATCGCCAAGCTCGTAAACAATTCAGATATAGATCTCATAAATAAAATTATGAGCATGGCAATAAATGTGGCCATATGCTTGCAAGGGCCCTCTGAAAGAAGCGTGCCCAGGCATACATACAAAAACTTCACTCCTCCTCTACAGAAGTCATGGTGCAGTCCTCTAAAATTGCCTCGGGATTCCGGGATAATTATGCTGAATTATATAATTTTGACTCCGACATATCCCCTACGACCCAGCTAACTAGGTCTATGGCTATTCAGGAATACCTGGCCTCTGCCGACATTCCCCCCTGACTGACGAACAATGCTCTACCTTGGAAGCGCCTATCACGCCCTGGCCCTGACGGGTTCACCAAGGCATATTGTAAAGTCTTTTTCCCCTCTTGTCAGACCCTATGTGTAGTTATTTCAACTCCAAAACAGGAGGGAGTAAAATTCGCCCAGAGGCACTGTTAGCTCACATCTCAGTACTTCCGAAGGAGGGCAAGGACCCCACTTTTCCCCAGAGTTATCGCCCCATATCCCTCCTTAATGTGGATAAAGTCTTGGCAAAAATTCTAGCAAATGGGCTGAAACATCTAATGCCCCTTATTATCCACCCCGACCAAACAGGTTTCATTACCGATCGTGAAGCCAGAGACAATTCTATTAGAGAGTGATTAAATTCATCCACTGGGCCCGTAATTGTCGAGACCCCCAGCCCTATCTGATTCTGTTGACAACTGCTGAAAAGCGTTTGACCGCATCGACTGGTCTTATCTGCGGGCAGTACTGGAGGTCCAGGGGTTTGGACCTCATACACGGACCTGGATTATGGCCCTGTATTCCACTCCAAGTGTGCAGGTCAAGGTGAATGGGATACTCTCCACCAGGCTCTCGATCAGGAATGGCACGAGACAGGGGTGCCCCCTTTCACCACTTCTCTTCGCTATAGTGCTCAAACCCTTGTTACGCACTCTGCAAGTGAACACAGATATTAAGGGTTTGCAGGTCGGAAATAGTGAGCATAAATTGTCAGCATACACGGACAATGTGTTATTTTATCTTACTGGCCCCCCCTGATCTCATTGCCAAACCTGATGCAAGAACTCAAGCATTTTGGATCGCTTTCGAATTTTAAAATTAATTTCATGAAGTCAGAGATCCTCCCTATTCAACTGACACCCTCACTGGCCAACAGCCTACAGGCTGCCTTCCCCTTAACCTGGGCCATGTCCTCCTTTCAATATCTAGGCATTCAGTTCACAGATCCCTTTGACTCCTGTACGCCGCCAATTATCCCTGGCTACTTGCCGCAGTCAAAAAGGACCTATCACCACGGACTAAAACCGCCTTCACTTGAGCGGGAAGCATGAATATCATAAAAATGAACATCCTGCCGAGAATACTCTTACTTGCAGATGCCTAGAGGATTCTTTACCCTGCTGTCCAGCATGAAGTCCAGGTTTGTGTGGAATTCGCAGAGAGTGTTGAGGCACCCAAAACATGCAGGGGACTGGGAATCCCAGACATTCAAAGATATTACAGGGCCATTGTCCTCCAGAGGATCTTCAACTGGCGATTCCATACTCAATCTAAACTCTGGGTCTCCATGGAGAAATATATGGCAGGTAGGAACCTAGCATACGCCCCGTGGTTGTTTAGGGAACACAGGGGGCTCTCAGACACCGCTCCCCCATTGACGACCCATGCTCTTTCAGTATAGGATCGGATCAATCCGATCTTGAAATTGGCCCCTCCGGTGTCCTCACTGGCTCCACTGGGTGAGATACTGTGGTTTCCTCCTGAACAAACAAGAGAACAAATTTTTGATCCCTGGTTGGATGATGGTAACGCTAGTTGTGGCAAACTAATGAGGAGTGGTAGGCTGTTGAAGTTCGAAACCCTACAGGCCAGGCATGGGGGTTTATGAACGGACTTCTGGAGATATAGGCAACTTCATCATTTTTTTGAGACCCATGGCCGCTCCATTGGAGATATCTCTTCTCTCACACCTTTTGAACGCCTTTTCGTAAACATAGAGCCAATCCCACATATGGTTTCTGAATTATACCAGCTGCTGGGTTCCACCACCCTGGATTCTAAACCCTTACACATACGGGTATGGGAGAGAGACTTAGGGCTAGAATTTACCGAGACTCAGTTGGCACACCTACCAGCTTACTCACACTAGCTCTATTGACTCTAAAACACAGGAAACAAATTACAAAATTATGTCCCGCTGGTACCGGGTGCCAGCTGGTCTGGTGCATATTTATCTTTCTTCTCCAATGGTGAACAGTGTTGGAGAGGCTGAGGACACAGAGGTTTGCTACTACATGTGTGGTGGGACTGCCCTAAAATCAAGCCCTTTTGGGTGGACATCCAGTCTCAAAAGATGCCCTAGGCTTAGATGTCCCTCTGACCCCGATTCACTTCCTCCTGCATATCCTTCTGATCCTAGTTAGCCAGTACAAGAAAAGCGCACTGCCGCACTTGTTGAATGTGGCGAGGCATCTGCTTTCAATTTATTGGATCCACAGGGTGTATGAAATAAAGGAAGCAGATTAGATAGTGACTTGTAGAGGAGCCCGTGAATGCATCACAAGCATATGGGCACCCTGGATAGACTATATTGATGACCCGGGGCAAATGTCATTGAGTTTGGATTTAGCCTTGCTGGAATTGGAGGAACCATCCCTTAGAGCTCGGGTCCAACCAGGTCAACAAGGGGCTGAGACCCACTGATTATCATAGTGTGACTCTTATTTTCCTATTGATCTTCCCTTCCGCCAAGAGATGACAGGGTCGGTGTGGGAATGACTACTCAAGGCATGATTTAAGGTATGTTCCATATTTCTTCCTATTCTTATTTCTTCTCTTCCCTTCCTTTTTCCTTTCCTCTTTTCTCTCTCCCTTCCATGTTGAATAATGCTGATGTATCTGGTTTCACAGTGTTTGGTTAGTGTACCACATGAGGATGCAGTAGCCAGACCCATGGCCCAAGTGTCTTATCGCTGAGGAGGAGGCCCCCTCCTCAGAGGGTTTAACTGTTTATCCCCCTCAGTGACTAACATCTGCCTTAGGGTGGTTCAAGCATTGGCGGTATGCAGGAGAGGTCAGCTGGAGGTGATATGCCCCCGCTCAAACCGGTCGGGCAACCCCGTTGTCCTTGTACTTAAAAGCGATTGCTGGTGTAGTACCAGCCACTGGGCTATTGTGCCAAGGCCTTCTCGCCTATCTATAGGTACACGCAAGCTGGTGTTGTTGTCATTGAAGCTTCCCCTGCTCTCCGAAGGGGGAGGCTCAAATAACACCCGGGTTAAAACGACCACCATTGTTCCCCCTTTACCTTATTTTGTTTTAATCACTTCTAATCTTTACTGTCTATATTTCCTGTATTATCTTGTACACATGTCTTTTTTGCTTTATGACTTTGATTATACATAAGTATTTGCTATGACATGTCATTTTGTTCTAAATAAAGATTATACAAAAAAAAGAAAGTCACAACTACATATGCCAGGGGTGTTTTTCAAAGCGATTTCTCAACAAAATGAAGCATAGAGACATGAATGGATGGGTGAGTTTGCTTTTGAAATTGAGAACTAATTAAATAGCATGTGTAAAGCAATGTGTAAAGAGTCATTTCAATATTTTGCTGGCTTTTTTTTCTGTGAAATTATATACTCTTTTGTTGATGTATTACTTAAACGCTTCTCATTGTCTCTACTTTTCAAAATGTGGCCTAGTAAAAGTTCTTAAAGTGGCATTAAACCTTAAAGCAAACATTTTTTTATATTGCAGCTTACCAATTCTTAGATGTGACAGCTGTATTAATTTTTATTCTTTATGCTTTCTTTCCTTTATTTTCACCTGGTGATCTGGCCATTAAGTCTGTGGTTTTTCAACAGAACACGCTCTACTGCTAAATGTAGCAATTCAGAGTGTTCAACCATTTACCACTGGCAGGGGGGCTTACAATGATCGGCTTTTATCTATTCATGTACAACCTTTATCCCTAAATTAAAAAAAAAAAAAACTGTTGCTGTAACTGCAGTGTGAGCTGGAGTTTGGTTTCAATTTGTTAGTATATCTAAATTTGCCAGTACATATAACACCCCCCTTCTACCAGACTGAAAATGCTGTGTCCAAATGTGCCCCTTTGCTCCTTCATCCAGAGTGGAACACTCTAATACAGGAGGTGTGTTACTGGCCACATCACCACCTGTTAACAGAGGGGAAAAAAACCTGAAAAAGAAAACCAGTGTAGCCACCACATCTAAGGATTTGTAAGATGCAATAAATTACATTTTTGGTTTTGCGTTTAATACCACTTTAAATACTCTGCAAAGGATCAGTAGAATATTTTGCTAGCTTTTAGTCTATTACATAATACACTGTAATGTTGATTTCTGAATTGAAGTTGGCCTGGTGTCTTTCCTTTTCAAAATGAGGCCTGTAAAGGTGCATGAATACTGTGGATAGAGTTAGTAAAATATTTTGCTGCAGCCTAGGAAAGTTTTTATACTGTGCACGTAGTCTTTTTTCATCCTCAAGTTAAACTTAATCAGATTGGGGTACTGCTGCTGAAATGAAGCCAAGCTAAAATGTAAAATTAAAAATAGTTTATTATGTGATGCCAGAATATGGTGTCTTAGAATCTTGTTGTTTCGTAACACCACATACAGATTAAAGCGGAGCTCCACCTGAAAGGGGTATGTGGTTTTGACAGGTACCCGCTCCCATTTCTGGCTCAGATCACCACGGTGATCTGAGCCGGAAGTTCGCCCCCCCCCTTCCCCTGCAGTCTTCTGGGACACATCACAGGTCCCAGAAGACTACGGGACCATTCACAAGGCACAGTGTGTCTTGCGCATGCGCAGTAGGAAACGGGCTGTGAAGGTGCAAGGCTTCACTTTCTGTTTCCCTTACTAAAGAAGCTGTCTGAAGAAACGGTTTGGGTGAGGACATCATTGGACCGCCTGGACAGCTAAGTGACCTTACATTAAAGTCATCAGCTACAGTATTTGTAGCTGCTGACTTAATTTTTTGGAGGAGCATAGAACTCCTATTCAAAACCATCTCACAAACACGTAATATAATAGAATTGTGTTTTTTCCCTGGTTGCCCTGGAAGTCATCCTAAAAAAGCAGGACCTTCTCCCAAACGTATGTTATTAAAAAAAAATGTTTGACATTGGTGCATGTGCCCCATGGTAGTGCCCAGCTCTCCATGCCATTTGTTTGACAACCCTTGCCTTTTAATCTTGAAAATGGGCAGAACTGATTTTCAATATTTGCCCTTCACAAACTTAGATTCGGATTGGAATATGCAAATGTTGGCGTTTAGGATTTGTTTGATTGGCCCATGCATAAAACCCAGGCCGATTGGCTCGCTTCTGGCAGAAAGTCATTGCTGGTATAACCAGAGCTGAGTGCCAACACCACAGTTGGGAGTAAATTCTGGAAAGCAGCATTAACAAGATAAAGCGAAAACAAGAAAATCAAATATAATAAATCTAAGAGACAGCCAAAAATGTCATCCGCAAGCTAACAAAATCTTTTTTTGGGCAACTTTGAGGGTTAAACTAAGCAATCAGTATAATCTAGTTCAAAGGCTGTAATATTGACAAAGTCGCTCTAATACTTGAGTAACT
The DNA here is from genome assembly GCA_018402905.1 of Glandirana rugosa. Lineage (NCBI taxonomy): Eukaryota > Metazoa > Chordata > Amphibia > Anura > Ranidae > Glandirana > Glandirana rugosa. The sequence continues at coordinate 125,517 of BLSH010347824.1, forward strand.
GAAGTGAGAGAAGTACTGTATGCAGAATAGGTGCCCTGCCCTTACTTCAACCTCACAGGTCAGTAATTCATAAAGCAGTGAAGCCATGGACAGTCAGGCAAGCAGCATTATCTCAAGGAGGTGGGCAATAGCAGCCTACTTATTTCTCACATTAAATGGATTACTAGCAATAAAAGGAAGTTACACTTTAACCATTTTAATTTTTTTTTTTTTGGCATCCACTCTTAATACTAAATAGATGTAACCTTTTGTTTCCTTACTTTCAAACCACCTAGTAATTACATGTATTTTTTACTCACAATTTTGTTTCTCCCACTGCTGGACTTTTCCATTTTAGGTGAGGGCACCTGAAGCCCATCCGTAGTCTCCTGGCATCACTTCCTGAATGAAGTGCATGGTGGGTAACTCGATCTCGGTCCACCTTAAATTGCGTCATTTCCTGTCTGGAAATAACACGATTTTACAGTACAGGGAAGCCCACTGACTCCTGGGAAATGATGAGTCATATCTCCCAGGAGGCCAAGTGAAGTGAGAAAGTGAGGAAAAGAGCCTAGGACCTAAAAGGGGCAGATTACAAAGACCACCTAGCAACAAGCGACTTAGGGTGAGTATAATTTTTTTTAGGCAAAGGACTTGAATGATGTAAAAAAAAATTTTGGGTGGAACTCCGCTTTAAAGTACTGATTTAGTACTAAGTGGAGTCCTTATTTAGCTTACCTGGAGGAAAACACTCTGGTGCCAGCACAGTCGTATCTCCAAAAGTCTAATGCTTGGTGAAATGATCTCTTTTATGATGACGACTGAGATATTCAGTGAAACTGTGTTTGCCTTCAGTGAAATTTGTCGCCAATTGACCCCAATACATTTTGTCTAAAAGAAAGTTTGTGAAATGCATTCGTTCAGGGTGGGGGGGGGTACACCATAAATGTTGTCAAAATGTCATCGCTCATCCCTGATCTCTATTAACTAAGGCTGCTTTTATACCGGGGAGTTTTTAAAGTGATTTTGCGTTAAAAAAAAGCATCTGAAAGGCTCAAGAAAAATGCAGCTTTTTAAAATCTATTAATGTGTTCACACTGGGGTGGCGCGATTGTAAAAAGTCCTGCTAGCAGCATCTTTGGGGAATTAAAAAAAACGCCCAAAAATGCTCCTCCCCATTGAAATGAATGGGAATTGCATCAAAAACACCTCAAAAATGCTTTAAATACTCCCCCGCTAAGAGTTTTTGGTGCAGTTTTCAAGTCACGTCCTTTCAAAAAGCTGCACCTCAAATGCTGCAAAAGCACAGCAAAACCGCTCCATTAACGCATAGGCGTTA
>BLSH010347824.1:166255-179887 GCA_018402905.1 Glandirana rugosa
TATTGAATCGTTTGGAAGTGAAAATTTCAAGACCAGATGAAATAACGTCTTTCTAAAAAAGAAAAAACCAAGATATACAAATAGATAGCCGACCACCACGACAAACAACACCGCCCGACGACTGTTTCGAAACGGTGTAAAGCCGCAGCTGTGGCACCGCCAGCACCTCAGAAGGCAGGGTTAGCATGGCCGAAATGTGGCAAAGCTTTGTCAGCAGCCCGCCACAACAAACAGCACCACCAGCCGATAGATAAACATATAGAACCAAAAAAGAAAAAATCTTTCTGCAATAAAGTAGACCAGAACTTTAAAAGTGAAGGTTTGCTAAGTTATTGATCTAGAAATGCTAATTGTGCCTAAGCAGTATTCATTGCCTTGAATTACTCTAGAAAAATAGCAGTACGTGTATTTTGACACTCCTAAGCCTTAAAGTGGTTGTAAAGTCTCCTGTTTTTTCACCTTAAAGCATTCTATGCATTCTATGCATTAAGGTGAAAAACCTTTTTAGTGCAGCAGCCCCCCTTTACTTACCTGAGCCAGTACCGATCTCACGCCGGGGATGAGACTTGTCCCTTTAGCTGCCAGCTCCGCTCCTCATTGGATGGATTGATAGCAGGGGAGCGATTGGCTCCCCCTGCTGTCAATCAAGTCCAGTTACACGGGAGCCGGGGGGCAGGGCCGAGTCCCACTGTATGTGTGAATTCACGTGACTGCAGGATTCGGGAGCGCACCCGCACGGGTGACCACCAGGGAAAGCACTTCCCTGACGGGTCACTCGATGCGGAGGAGGAGCCAAGATTGCCGCCGAGGGACTTCAGAAGACGAGGTTCGGGGCCACTCTGTGCAATACAGAGGTGAGTACAACATGTTTGTTTGTTTTTTTTTTAAATGGGAACCTTTACAATCACTTTAAGCCTCATAGATGTACATCTACAGTGTGAGATCATCTAAGGCACTACTACTTCTGACTGCTAATCTCACAAGATTTCACTACTATGCTGCTTATAGTGCTCCTTGCTGGAGACCTGTACCTGAGAACCTACAGTGCAAGGATCTCTCTGCTTCTGCTTCATTTATTACATAAAGCCCTGCTCCTCTATTAAGATGGTCACCTCCATAAAGAAAGCCCAATGCAAACCAAGGCATCGTAACTCTAGTAAAGAGAAATGGTTCAACTACAGTGAGATCAAAAACAATAATAGTGCCTAGACCTTTGTCCTCTACCTTTTATTAACACATCTACCACAGACAGAGCAGGGAATGTCTACAATTCTAGATCAAGCTCTGTGTAGACTGCTGGGAAAAACAAAGAGCCAACTGTATGAGCAGGACATTGTTTTTTATAAAGGTGGTCTGTACACAAACGTTTGAAAAGTAATATAAAGAGAAACTAAGTGTGTGTTCTAAGGGTGCCCTGCTTGTATTTACACGATTGTCCAATTACACACAAAAAAATACATAACTTTTATTATACAGCAATTAAAAAAATCTTAAAAACATAAGTGGATCCACATATGAAACCATACTGAAAATGGAAGAATTACTGTCCAGTGCAATGGTTCAATTATGCGTTTCACGGTAACATGCTGCTTTTTTAGATTGCCAAATATGCCTGCGACAGTTAATTCAATACAAAGTTCATATATCTAACAAATAAAGCATATATCAATATACATCATATGCATAGGCATTACATTGTACAACTTTTGAAAAAAAAAGTACCACTATCCCCTTGCAAGATATATATATAAAAAAAAAAAAAAAGCGTAATTGAACCATTGCACTGGACAGTAATTCTTTTTTTTCTGTATGGTTTCATACGTGGATCCAATTATGTTTTTAACATTTTTTAATTTCTGTACAATAAAAGTTATTTTTTTTTTATATATACATTTTTTTTGTGTATGTTAATGGACAATCAAGTAAATACCAGCAGACCACCCTTAGAACACCCGCTTTGTTTCTCTTTATATTACTTCTTGCTATTTACTTGTGTTGGTGACCTCCTGGTATATCATTTTCATGACTCCCTGTGTGTGCAAAGGCACCCCCACGATTTACTTAATGCAGCTTCCTGTACACAAACTTTGTATAGAATGCCCTTTAGAAATCTATCCTCATGGCCACTTAGATAAGCAGTCATCCAACTTCATGAGCACACAAGGAAGGGAAAGAGGTAAAAAATCTGCAAAGTCTGGTTCATGAACTGTACGCTGGTTGTAATGAAGAGACATTTAATTTGTTGGTAAGAGCAAAGCATTGCAGCTGGCTGCAGGATGAAATGGAAAAGCAATTTTGATTAACGTTTGCTTACAGAATACCTGGTAGAACGTCACTAGTGGTGACAACCAACTCCTTATCTCTTCTTCCTGGAAGCCTTATGTATCTCCCACTGTTTCCCATCAGCTGCAGAGTGAACGCACCTACCACAAGTCTCATTTCAAACCTCAGGTGGGGTAGGCATCCAAGCGGACACACCAATCATGTGTAATTTTCTACCTCAGCTGGTGTATGGGAACTAAATATAAAGACAATTTTCAGCAAAATAAACAAAAAACTACATAATTGGGGAACAGAGGTATCTATTTACCACTTTCCATGCCAGGTATTATCCTTCTGTGGTGGGAGATACTGTATATATGTCACCTTTGTTTGGGTTGTGGTCCCTTTAAAGGAAAGAACAATATAAGTAGTTGGAGTGCTCAGGGATTCTCACCTGTGCATGGTGAGGGGCTCCAGGGCAGGGTTGCCACCTTTTTTATTAATTACACAGGTTCTGTGGCTGATTAACGTGATTAAGGTGGTAATTAAACTCACTTGGTGCCTTATCTGCATTAAATTAGCCTCAGAACAACCTGTGCAATTCATATGTGTTCTGGATTAAAGGGATGATGTGGCAACCCTACTCCAGGGTGATACGTAAAAATAGAAAACTGATTTGCAGTTTCCCCAGGATTGTTAAGCCCTGATATGGGTCCCAGAATTCTCTTTGTTACTGGCCTGGCTCGCAGTCTCCGCTCTAATCCATCCCAAAGGTGTTCTATTGGGTTGAGGACAGGACTCTGTTCAGGCCAGTCAAGTTCCTCCACCCCAAACTCACTAATTCATGTCTTTATGAACCTTGGTTTGTGCACTGGTGCGCAGTCATGTTGGAACAGGAAGGGGCCATCCCCAAACTGTTCCCACAAAGTTGGGAGCATGAAATTGTCCAAAATGTCTTTGTATGCTGACGCCTTAAGAGATAGGGCACCAAGCCTAACCCCTGAAAAACATCTCGACACCATACCCCCCCCCCCCCCCCACCAAATCATTGGGACCAGTGCATAAAGCAAGTTCCATAAAGACATGGATGAGTGAGTTTGGGGTGGAGGAACTTGACTGGCCTGCACAGAGTCCTGACCTCAACCCAATAGAGCCCCTTTGGGATGAATTAGAGTAGAGACAGCAAGCCAGGCCTTCTCATCCAATATCAGTACCTGACCTTACAAATGCTCTTCTGGAAGAATGGTCAAACATTCCCATAGACACTCCTAAACCTTGTGGACAGCCTTCCTAGAAGAGCTGAAGCTGTTATAGCTGCAAAGGGTGGGCCAACTCAATATGGAACCCTAAGACTCTGATTCCATTAAAATTCATGTGTGTGTAAAGGCAATACTTTTGACAATATAGTGTATATATAGCACATCACTGCAGTACACTTAAAAAAAGGGAAGGTAAAATTAGACACAAGCTATACTTTCCTTTTATGTCCCTGAATTAATGAATACACTTAGTATTAATAATAGCAATACTAATTTTAGAATTTCTAAATTCCTTTTATATTTGTGCTGATAGGTCCTCTTTAATTGCCTTCTATGCGGAGACACAACAAATGGAACATAATGCATTCAGGCAACTGTATCGCTAATTATGATTCACCATTATCTATAATACCCAAAAGGAGAGAAGAAAACAGATGTGTACTGTACCCGACTTCATGACACAGAGCTTCTTATTAAAAGGAGCAGTGGGGGATGTTGATAATCAACAGTCTCTAAGCAGACACATAGCTCCCTCTCTTCATCACTGTCTAATTAAATTTCACTCAAGCTGAACTACAAATCCATCCCGTTTTAACTATAGTCATTAGAGTCAGCGTTCGGCGCGGAACATTCACATTTCTACAATCGGCTGTAACCCAACCTTACGGGATATTTAGGATTGTTTCAAATGGAAGTACAATTTGTATGTGCTTGGCATAACATGCCCAGCTATGGACCAGACTGTACTTACGGTGGGTCATTTATCAAGCAAATTACTAACAACATTTACACACAAATGATGTTGCTTCTCATTTTGCAAAGTATATGCAACAGTTTTATTTTGTGTATTTTTGACCCTTATGCCTGTAATGCTGGGCAGCAAGCAGAGACAGATTTGCAAAGATCTGAGACAGATGTAGCACCATAGATGAGACAGATTTAACTCTAAACAGATGCACAAATAAGAAGTGGTCAGGGGGAGGTTTTATCCTGTTGTAGTGCTACTTACGAGCACCAGAGGGAGGAATTTATGAATCAAGCTACAATCTTAAAGCGGTAGTAAACCCATCCATTTAACAGTTTAAAAACCGGTTACATTTTCGGCACATGCCGGAAATGTAACACTCCCATTGGTTGTGCTCTAAACCAAACTGTCAAACTATCCAATGGCTGGTGTCATAGCTGATCACATGTGCAGCATCATGGCAGTTGTAGATTAAACAGAGGCCAAGATGGCAGCTTCCTTCTCTGAAAACGATAGGAGGGTTTACTACCACTTTAAGGCTCCATTCACACCTGAGCATAGCGATTTACGGGAGTTTTTCAGGCGTTTTTGCAGCGTTATACACGCGTTTTTTAAGCGTTTTAGAAGAGTATTACAAGCATTTACAGCTTAAGGCATTTTTGTTTAGCCAATAGAAAGCACTAAGGCTCCGTTCACATCTAGGCGTTTTTGGGCGTTTTTCTGCTCTAAGCCTCAGCTCTAAAAACGCCCAACAAGACAAATCCTATTCATTTCAATCACCCCTGTTCACATCTGAGTGTTCTGTCGCCTGAAGCAAAACGTCCGTTACTCAAAAAAGTACATGAGCTTCTTTTTTGGCAGATTACAGGCGTTTTAATTCTTTTACATTGGTGACCTTTTGAACTTTGCAAAAAACTCTTGCAAAATGCCTGACAAAATGCCTGTAAAATAGCAACGCCTAGATGTGAACGGAGCCTAAGGGTTGGAGAGGAAGAGGAAACTAGGGGTGGAGAGCTGCTGTTTGAGCAGAAAACGAGCGACAAAACGCTTGTAAAATGCTCAAGTCAGGCATTCCTTTTGAAGTCTATGGGGCCAAAAACGCTTGTAATCTGCTAGAAAGAAGCTCATGTACTTTTTCGTTTTTCTTCTGGTGACAGAACGCTCATATGTGAACAGGGGTCATTGAAATGAATGGGATTTGGCTTGTTGAGCGTTTTAGAGCTTCAAGCAGAAAATCGTTCAGGTGTGAACAGGGCCTAAAGCCAATCTCTTGGTTTTAGTGAAGTCTAAATAATTTGTTTGGACCAAGCTGGTCCAAATGAACGATATCCTTCACTATAAGATATGCCAACTGAGTGCGCTGTATACACTGTATGTTCCGCCCCCAGAGCAAAATCGAGTTGGGGGGTTACAGGGAGTTTTGTATTCTATGAATGAATACAATATTTTCTTTGATTGGCTGACATGGAGATGCGGGTGGATGACATCACAATCTCTGACTCAACCAATTAGGGGAAGCTTTATATTCGTTCATAAACTCTATTTTGTTCCAGAAGTGGGACGGAAGTTCTCATCCCACTGGCAGAACATAGTGCTGTATACTCTATGTAGCTGAGGCTACATACAGTTTAAACGGGCACATCTAGTAGTGAAGGTAGTAGTTTGTTTGGTCCAAATTAACTATTTCAACTTCGCTAAAACCTGGAGATCAGTGTTGAAATAAATGTGTCTCACTGTTCATGTTTAGCCCTGCTGTGCAACAGATTTTTTCTTAAATATCCCTTAATGCATGGTAGCCATCAGACAAAGCCTTGAGCAACTGGATGAGAGGGTACAACAACAATGCATCTTTTTCAGTTATTAGGCCCCTTATTGACACATGGGTAAATCATCAGAGAAATGGAGTGGGGAAGTAAGAGGGGGCCTACTTAGAGAAGACACAAGGTTCTTGATAGACCAAGAGTCCACCAATTCCTTCTCTGTGGGCTCCAGTATAAGAGGCTGCAAACTCCAGTAGTAAATGCCGAGCAGAAAGTTTGAAACCTCCAGAAGAACATTTTGGTTTATAGTTACACAATTGTGTACTGTTATTCGTATCAAAAAGACTGGAGCTTTTTAAAGAGGGCACCATTTTTGGCTAAGGCCCCATGGTGTCTAAATATAGCCATGAACATGGATTAACTGTGGTCTGGGAGGATAGATAGCAATCGTATATAGGAATGTGCTAGGGTTCTAGGCAATGGGGGCCCACCTTCTGATCCCCTCCTACTCTAACCAATGTATAATATCTAAAGTATGCATCTTCATATGGCGCCTGAACATATTGTGCATTGTCTTCATGAGCACCCCTGTAACCCAAGGTGTTCTGATATGCAAATTCCAACTTTAGAAAGAAAAGTAGAAGGGGCCTGTCCATCTCACATCTGAAGTGGAACTTAAAGTGGAACTAATCCCATCAATTTAACTGTTTCATCATGTACACTGCTGCTGGTAAACGGACGTTTAGGAGCAGTTAGGCATTTTTTTCAGCTGCCCCTGAACTCTCCTCTGTTATCTTATCAGTACATGTACACAGGGTCGTCTATGGTAGTTTCCAGGCAGTTGAGTTTAGAAGCTTTTTTTGGAACGCAAAAAAATGCGTTCAGGACGGATGTTCAAAAGCATTTGAAATGGCAAATACCTGTAACAGCTTGTAAACGCGCCTAAATGCGGTAACTTGCATTTAGCAGCGGTTAGTTTAGAGGCGTTTGTCATTAAAGAAAAAAAAAACGCTTCCTGACGCGAAAGTGGCAAAACGTGGCATCTTGGCTAAACGGCCGTTTTTAAGCGTCGGTTTCTAGCTTTCAAAAAATCATTCAGGAGAGGTTGCAAAAGCATCCCGTGTACATTTAGCCTTCAGGGATGCCATGAATGATAACTCTCATAGTTGCTTGTGGCCAAATGGCCGGTATCATTACTGATCACATGTGTGGCAGCAGAGCAACTGCAGGTCGAGCAGAAGCTAAGATGGCAGCTTCCTTGGCTGTAAAGATTAGGAGGCTTTAGTTCCACTTTAACCCTAAATGTAAAAACTTGTAAGCAGGGAGGATTTTTTTGCAGAAGAGGCATACTATGGGGTTGATTTACTAAAGGTAAATAGTCTGTGCACTTCAAGTGCACTGCAAGTACAGTTGCTCTAGTTCTGAGGGGAACATGCAAGGAAAATAAAAAACTGCATGTTTGCTTGTACATGATTGAATAATAGAAATCGGCAGAGCTTCCCCTCATTTCAGAGCTTCCCCTCAGATCTAGAGCAACTGCACTTGTGGTTTTGATAAAGCACAGTTACCGTGTGAAACGCGTCAACCTTCTCACCCCCTGCCTGTCTGGGCTTAGTTGTTTTTATGGATATTTGTACATTTCAATAAAGCCCAATTGCATTGTGTGGGAGTGCAGCCATCTGATTTTTAGTTCGTATCTACCACTGCAAGCAGTGGCAGGGCGTGCACCCCACCGTCTGTATTACATCATGTGAATAAAGGCTGTAGTAGCTCAACTGTGAGCAGCGGAACTTTGCACTTGCATTGCATTTCTAGTGTACAGTATATTTGCATTTAGTAAATTAACCTCTATGTTTCTTATACAGTAAAGGCTTCATACTTTTCTCCTGGCAAGATGCTTAAGAATGTACACTTGTGTATATGTCACTCAGTGTACACTTTCGGCTTTGGTGCCCGGATGAATGAACTCCCTTGCACATCAAGATGGCTGAACAACCTGAACCTGGAAGAAGCTGAAGAGAAGTTGTCAGAGTCAGTGAGGGAGCTCACAGACATCACATGACTGGAGCAGAGGTGAGTATTGGAAGGTTTAATTTTGTTTTAAACCTTTGACCAACTAGAACAATTCAAGGCAAGAAGTCAAATCAATCACTGATCTCCTAAGGTCAGCCAACAAATAGAGCAGCTGTGCTAAAATCAGAAAGTTCACTTAAAGCCTAATTCTAGGATAAAAGTAACTACCCTTCCACATCCTGTATCTGATTGTGGATCAAGAAAAAAAATCCCATTTTCACTTAACCGTAAGGTCACATGATCATCCAACACCACCAGCACCTTCTTCTCTTCACTTTCTGAATGGATCCTTCTTTGCATGTCCACATCAATGCCTGCATGATGTGGACAATTCCCATTGGCCAACCAGCAGAGGGGTTCTCTTAGGATCCAGAAGAGATCCAGAAGAGATCTGATGTTGGACTGAGGGGAGAGAAAGGGAACTGGATGGTGAAGGTTAAAGCTTAACTTCACGCAAAAAGTGAAGTCTGCTGGTCCGCTTCCTCTCCCAGCTTTTTTGAGTTATGACTTTCTTTGGAGGGGTACTGATTTTTATTAGTACTTGCTCCTACTTCTGCGATCCTCGACTAAGCAAGGAGGATGTCCCTTGCCTCACATCCTCCCCTCCTACAGCCTCCTAGGACATGTCACATGCCCCAGGAGGCTGCAGGACCATTCATAAAGCCCTGCGTGAGCTTGCACATGCACACTGGGTAGCCATCTGAGCTACCTTAGGAAGCCATAGCCAGCTCTCATATCCAAAATGGCGCCACCAGGGACCCTCAGTGATAAGAAGTACCTGTTACAGAAAAACAGCACTGGACCACAGATGCAGAAAGTAGGTGATGTTTAAAAGTCAGCAGCTACAGTAGAACAAAAAAACGAATGTTCCTATTTAACGTGCGGTGCTGGATTAGCAGTTCCCACAGGAGGAAGCAGCATCAACGAGGGACCTGGATGGGGGGAAATCCGATGAGTATGAATGGCTTCACCAGGTAAGGCAAACTTTACACCAGGCAGAATGGATTAGAGAAGGGGTGTCCAACCCTTTGAATTTCCTGGGCCACATTGGAAGAAGAGGAATTGTCTTGGGCCACACAAAAAATACACTAACAATAAGGATAGCTGATGAGCAGAAAAAGTAGGGCAGACGAGACAGTAAACAATCACTGATATAGAAAATGTACCGAGGTAATAAATCTTCATTTTTTCGTAATATATTTATAAAGAAGGCAACATAAAACGAGTGCAATATTTGACACTGGTTTTGATAAACGAATATCTGGTTGGATGGATGCAGTAGCAATTCTCAATGAATTCTCAAGGTGCTCATCAGATATTTTGGTTCTAAATTTGTCCTTTGTGTGCTTCATCTTTGAAAATAGTTGTTCACAAATATAGGTGTGGCCAGGGGCGGGCTGGGCCAGGGTGGAAATCCCCCCCCCCCCCAGGCTCCCTAACTTTTTTAGCTGTGTGCTGCGGACGGTCCAGCCCAGGTTATAGATAGAAGGTGGCGGCTTGTCTGTGGTGGCCGCTGATTGGCTGGCCGTCTGCTGCGCTGCATCATGGGAGCTGTAGTCCGGCCGTGATCAAGTTCCTGGGGGTGGGAGGAACTCAACAGTGCAGCAGGACTACAACTCCCACCTCCCAGGAGTCTCAGAGGCAGGGCATCATGGGATGTGTGAGTCAAATTGTAGGCTGGGGCCGGGCGCTGGCTTTAGGAGTGGGCGGTGCCGGCCGTGTCTGCAGTGTGTATTCATAGGAGAGAGAGACGGTGATGCCGAGGTAAGAGCACTGAACAGCTGCACTGCACTGCTACAGGCCTGCAGGCTGCAGTCTACTTTCAGTGAGAGTGACGATCAGGAGTCTACCTCAGTCAAGAGACAAGCAGAGCACTGAGCAGGGAGAAGCAGCTTGGAAGACGTTGGCATCATCTTCACACCCCCCTCAAGAGGCTGTGCATGGTGCAAGGAGGACCTGCTTGCTGAGATAAAAACAAACCCAGACCCTGACACCCCCAGCTGACCCCCACATCCCATGGGCACTGATCAGGCTGTGCTAATGGGCACTGATCAGGCTGTACTGATGGGCACTGATCAGGCTGTACTGATCGGCACTGATCAGGCTGCACTGATGGGCACTGCACTGGTTAGGCTGCATTGATGGGCGCTGCCTGCATTGGTGAGACTGCACTGGTGGGCACTGATCGGGCTGCACTGATGAGCATGTACTGCACTGGTGACGCTGCATTGATGGGCACTGGTCAGGCTGCGTTGATGGGCACTGATCATTCTGCACTGATGGGCACTGCACTGGTGAGGCTGCATTGATGGGCACTGATCAGGATGCATTGATGGGCACTGGCAAAACTGCGCTGATGGGCACTGTCGTCTGATCAGGCTGCATTGATGGGCACAGGTAAGGCTGAGCTGATGGGATGGACACTAGTGAGGCTGCGTCGATGGGCACTGATGAGGCTGCATTTGTGGGCACTGATGATGCTGAGCTGATGGGCACTGGTGAGGCTGAGCTGATGGGCACTGGTGAGACTGGATTGATGGGCACTGATGGGCACTGGTGAGGCTGCACTGATGAACACTGGTGACTGCTCTGATGGACACTGATGAGGCTGAACTGATGGGCACTGGTGAGGCTGCATTGATGGACACTGGTGAGACTGCATTGATGGGCACTGGTGATGCTGTGGTGATGGACACTGGTGAGGCTGCACTGATGGGCACTGATGAGGCTACACTCATAGGCACTGATGAGGCTGAGCTGATTGGCACTGATGAGGCTGAGCTGATGGGCACTAATGAGGCTGAGCTGATGGGCACTGGTGAAGCTGAGCTGATGGGCACTGGTCAGGCTGCATTGATGGGCACTGGTGAGGCTGCATTGATGGGCACTGGTGAGGCTGCATTGATGGGCACTGGTCAGGCTGCATTGATGGGCACTGGTGAGGCAACATTGGTCACTGGTGAGGCTGCACTGATGGGCACTTGTGATGCTGCATTGATGCATTATTTTTGCTAAACCTCCTTTGTTGCTATTAACATTAAATTATGTTACCACATGTATCATATGTGTCTTGCTTGATAACATCAATATCTGTTAGAAAACCAGGTGGGCATGGATGGTGAGCTGATTCAGTGCTCGGTGGTTCAATGGGCCACTTGACTAAACTTGGCCCCCAGGCCTAAGGCTGCCAGCTTTTCTTCAGCTGCATGTGTTTGCTAAGTGTAAACGCGTTTTTGCAAAAAAATTTAAAAAAAATCAACAGCTTTAAGTAAGTTTACGATTTTGAGTTGGGCCACATTCATAGCTGTCTTGAGCCGCAGGTTGGACAACCCTGGATTAGAGGGTGGTGGGAGGTAGGGTTGGGCAAAAAATTGATTTTATGTAGAATTGGGCTTTAAATTGAGGAGTTTAAACAGACTAAGGCTGCCCATAGATGAGTCAGGTTTTTTTTTTGTTCAACCAGCACGTTGAAAGAAAAAAAATGACCCGAGTTCCCCATCCACACATTTGATGTGGATGGAAGAATCCTCCCCCTGAGCTATTGCAGAGGCATAACTAGAACCTTCAGTGTCCCGGTGCAAGAAATCATGAAGGGCCCCCCGGGGCCCTTCTCACTGATCCCGGAGCCCTTTAATCCCATAGTGGGACCCCTTATTATGGTCCCGCAACAGGCCACCTTTCTGCCATTTTGGGGTCCCCCCACGGTGGCGGGACACCAAAGCCCAATCACAAGTGCGACCTTGGTAGTTATGCCACTGGTGTCAGTCTTTTTTTTTTTTTTTTTACAATTTCCTACTATTTAATTAATTTATTTATTTACAATTTTTTTTTCTTTTTAACATATTTTTTAGGATCCCATTTAGGGCTTTGGTGAAATATCAGGTGTCTAAACAAACCCCTGATGTCTCACTTTTGAGAAAGGGGCTGAGGACAGATTCATCAGTCCCTTCTTCTGCATTCTGCTGCACAGAATGAATGAACAGGAATATCTCTGTACAGAGCTTCCCGTTCATTCATAAACTGAGGTATAGCAAACACAATTTACTATGCCCCAGCTATGAATGAATCATTAAAAAAAAGTTCAGATCACTGACTCTATTCAGTAAAACAAGGAAGGGGATGGTATATGTCTCATATCCCACTCTCCATCCTGACAGATCCCCGCGGAACCTGGCAGCGCTGCGTGCACACGCGCGCGCGCGCGGGGGGGGGGGGGTGGCTGATGCCCTCCATTCCCCTCTTGCAGCCAATGAATGTCTGCAGGAGGGAGAGTAGGGTTCAGCGGCTGCATGGAGGGATTGGTTCCTCTATATCAGGGATATGCAATTAGCGGACCTCAAGCTGTTGCAAAACTACAAGTCCCACCATGCCTCTGCTTCTGGTGTCATGCTTGTGGCTGTCAGAGTCTTGCTATGCCTCATGGGATTTGTAGTTTTGCAACATCTGGAGGTCCGCTAATTGCATATCCCTGCTCTATATGTTGCCGCCCATTCTGCCCTCCTATCCAGGCGTACAGGGGGGCTGCAAGGGCCCCCTGGAGCAGAGGGCTGGGTCACATTGGCAATCCCTGTGACCCCTGTACCTATGCCCCTGAGCTATTGTATTCTGACAGCAGAGAGTCTTCCTTGCCTTCAGATTGCGCTATAGCCTGCAGCACTGATTGAGTAGGGAAAAACCTGACAAGGTGGTTGTACAGAAGTTGATTAGTAGATTGACTTCTGTATAACTACAGTGCCCATGCATGGATCAAAATTAGACCAGTCCGGCCGAACCAGCCAAATTTCGATCCATATATGGCCAGCTTAACCACTTCCCGCCCGCCGCATTGACAAATGATGTCCAGGCGGGGGGTTCATTATCCTGACTGGACATCTATTGATGTCCTCAGGATAATCCGCGATCGGTGGTGCCGTGGGTCAGGCTGACCCACCGCAATAACGACCTAGGTAAAAGGCTTCGATCCGATCATGGCTGATCACAGTGTAAATAGGAAGAGCCGTTTATCAGCTTTTCCTCTGCTCAGGTCTGCAGACCTGAGCAGCGGAGAGCCGATCGGCTGCTCTCCTGACAGGGGGGGCTGCGCTGAACATTTATCAGCGCAGCCACCCTCAGGATCACCCCACTGGACCACCAGGGAGCCGGATCAGGACCACCAGGGAGCCCCCCCCGGACATCACACAGAGGCCGCCCAGGACCACCAGGGAAGGACCACAGAGGCCGCCCAGGACCACCAGGGAGCCCCCACTAGACCACCAGGTAAGGGCATTATTGTGCACTGTAGGGATGGCACTGTGCCCATGTATGATGCCTGCCAGTGCCATCCCTAACAGTGCTTGTTGCACCTGTGCCCACCACTGCCACCTATAAGTGCCCACCTGTGATACCTATCAGTGCCCACCTGTGTCACCTATCAGTGCCCACCTGTGCCATCTAAAAGTGCCCACCTGTGCCACCTAAAAGTGCCCACCTGCGCCACCTAAAAGTGCCACCTATGAGTGCCAATCAGTGCCCAGTGCCACTTATCAGTGCTGCC
>BLSH010347824.1:186656-216836 GCA_018402905.1 Glandirana rugosa
GAACGGTTAAAAATAGCTTTGGTCATACTTTTTTAAATGTAATAGTGGGTTTAAATACACTAACAAATTGAAGCTAAACTCCAGCTCACACTTTATAATCAGTTACAGCAGGCAGCTTTTTTTTCCTTTTAAAATAATGCTTTTACATGAGTAAATAAAAGCTGATCTTTGTAAGCATCCCTGTCAGTGATAAATGGTTTGTCTCATCCCTGTAAACATACATCTGGAAGAGAGCTTGTTCTTTTGAAAAACAACAGACTTAGTGGTGTGATCGCCAGATGAAAGTAGAAGAAAGAAAGCCTAAAAAGGAAAACGAATGCAGAAATCACATCTAAAAATTGGCAAGCTGTAATACATGTTTGCTTTTGGGTATAATATCACTTCAATGTTAAACATTACCTTTCCCTTTCATTCTGCAGTTGCTGTAATTTCCTCTATAATTTAATGCAATATGGTATCCTGAAGGGGCTCAGTACATTGTTGACGTAGGGAACACCTCTGAAATGTGATTTCCTGCTTGTGTGATTGGCTGAATGATTTTCCCTAGAAGTCTGCACTAAGATACAAGTCATATTTTAGGCATCTCCTGTAACAGGAATTTAAGTTTTGGTGAGACTGCCCAAGTGTTGTATCCATCTGTAGCGCACCCCATATAGGAGCTGCTGGTGAATCGGGATCCCCCACCCAGCACAGCCAGGCACATTGAATTCCCACAGGCTCCCAGCGTTATAAAACAGTTCAGTGCTTGTTTTTGTATTTTTATTGAGGGGACACAACTTGGATGGGTGGCAGGGATATCATGGGATGCCCACTTGACTTTTGAACAACTTCAAGGACAACTTTTCCTATATATACAGTCTATATACACTCCTGTGCTTCCTCCAGCACACTTGTTTGCAGATATCCCAGCTGGCACACTGATAGTTAATCCGACAAAAGGCAACAATCAGATTTTTGAAGGAAAAGCCCTTTACAAGCAGGAACCCCAGCCCCTTTAGTTGTGTAGTAAAGCTCAGTGTCCAGCTTACATCCCTGTGGCTACTGATCCTAGCACCTCCTCTTGAGGCACTGCCAGCCCACCTGGCTGCAGCTGCTCCTTTCGCTAGCCCATCTGGCTACTTCTCCTCAGTCCTCCCAGACTGCACACTCACCAGCCCACCCGGCTGACTTCTGGAGAGCTCCTGGATGCTGAATCTCTCCCACTGTCCTCACGCCTGCTCCGGTGCATCGAGGAAAGGATATCCATTGGTTGTTGTAGAGGGTCTCTCCAGCAACAGAAGCCCAGGCCTGAGGTGACTCTTCAGACTAGGGGGCACCCTTAAGGGCCACCGACAGCCTCCTCAGCACTCTATCTCCATCTTCCACCGGAATGCCCCTGCTGGCATGACCCGAATAGGTAAGAGGTACCCACTCCCTGCCAGCCCACTTTCTGAGGATTGGCTAGGGCCCTTATCAATACTCCAAACAGCTCCTCCCATTCTTCTGGAAGCTTCTCCAAGGTTCCAACATGTAGGGGGAGGTACAAGAGGTGCTGCTTGCTGAGTCATCCAGCCTCCCTGAGTCACTCATCCCTGACCCAGATTCAACCCAGCCTGACTTATAGTCAGGCTAAAATTTACCTATCTACACCTAGCACACTAAGCTAGAGGGCACAACATGCCTAAAAGATGCAGACCCTGCATCTTTTCTGATCAGGACACAGAGAGTGCACTAGATGAACACACTATGAACCAGACCCTCCCATTCAGAATCAGTATCTAAAGGACTTGGTGAAGCTAACAGCTATTTTTTCTCAGCTGAAAAGGGTAGGACTCCCCATAATGTACATAGATCACCCGAGGGGATTTTTTTCCCAACAAAAGAGGAAATAGACTTTACATTCATAGTGGTGAACTAGGTTGGTCTACCAGTGCAGCACAGATAGAGAGCACAAGAATTTAAGAGCTCACTGGATTTTTGGCAGGATCAACAGATATTCGTTTGCACAGGCAGATATAACATGACACTTTCGAGGATATATTTGACGGATTAAATGGGAGCATATCAGAGACATTCATTGATAGGGTTTACATACGCTTGCCTCATTAGAAATAGAGAGATGGGCCACCATCAGTGGTGGTTGGTGTTTTTTTTTTTTTGGAAGGAGGGCGGCAAACAACCACCCCCCGGGGTGGCCGGCAGCGGCACTATCCCCACTCCCCACCCGCTGGTCCAGCACTTACCCCATCTTAACCCCATGGGTGTCGGTCGGCGGGCTCCGGTGTCCTCTTTTCCAGCACACTGGCTTTTGCCACGCATCTTCTCTCTCCTTCTCCTAGGCGTCCAATAGGATCGCCTGGCGTTTTGGCCAATTGGGAAATGGGTCTCACGACCTGCTTCCTAATTGGCGTGGAGGGGATTTAGCGTGAAAATAGCAAATATTCATTCACTATCATCGCACAACTGATCATCGCACAACTGGGTGGGCCTTTCTTGAAGCCTATTAGAGCCTCTGGCCCTAATCAGTTGCTTGAAAAAAACACACTCCCTCATTGGAATCCATAGTCCAGCGCTCTGTATGTAGATCAGGGGCTGGACGCATGGATTGGGGGGGGGGCGGTGCCTGGGCGCCCCTAATGAATGGGCTGTCATTTCGCAAAGATGCGAAACTGCACCCCCCTTCTCTGCTCATGATGTGCAAGCTTAGGGGATCCTACACCCAGCAGTCACTCACTTGTGAAAATCACTGCCGCTGTCACTACTCCTGTCAGCCTTGCAACAGAAGGAAGGCGCCCCCAGTAAACCATTGCGCCCAGGGCAGCCACCACCCCTGCCCACCCCTTGTCCCGGCACTGCCAAAGTCCATTGTGACTATAAAGCAATTCCTGCAGTCATAAAGAATCAAAATCATGAAGGAGTTAAACGTCACCTGTTATAAAATTAAAAGCTTATTTCAGGTCCAATTTTTTTTCCCTTTTCTTTTGTGTTTTTTTATATGGTATTGTTACCGAAAACTCATCCCGGGTCTTTAGCCCACAAAAGAGCACATGAAGGCAAATGCACGCGCGGATTACATTTGCTTGCAAGTAACATAACAGAATCCTTTTATTATTGTCTTCTGCAATCAAGGGGTGACTAAATGGTTGCAGGTGGTGATGAAAATAAAAACCATCAATCATTATTTATTAGGCATGAAAAAGATACACAATAATGTAATTGAATCCCAGAGCAGACAATTATTTCTATATATTGATAATACAATGTGAAAACTGTCAGGAGCTCTAATATGATGTTTTCTTTCATCGTTGTACCACTACAAGTCATACAAATAATGAAATGTAATAAAAATGTAATCATTTGCATATGCCAAAGCTGTGCAAAAAAAAAGCACCTTTTTTAAACTTTCTTTTTCATCTTTGAATGCAATTTGGTGTTTATGTGTAATTTAGAATCCTTTTATGCCTACATTAAAAATGAACACTCATAAAGAGGAATATGAAAGTTTCAGTGCCATCTTGTCAATTGGCTTTAATGTTTTAGAAAATATATAATAATCCAGTACCATGACACGGGAAGCTAAACCATGCTAAAGGAGAACCCCAGGTTTAAGCAGGAAGTAAAACATTCAATGTTTACCCAAAAAACGAATTTACCACTATGTATTAATTGTTTCATGTTTTAATTATTATTCATGTTTTATTCTCATGCATTATTTGTTTCTCAGTGATGCCGTGGATTCGCCACGGGATCACTTTAAGGCCCCATTCACACGGACATTTTCACCGCCGCGTTTTTCAGCGTTTTTTTGCAGCTTAAAAACGCATCTCCATGTTATTCAATCGCCCCATATCCACGCTGACGCTTTTGAGCTGTAGATATCATCAACGTTTGTAAGCTGCAAGCAGAACCCACGCCCAGCGCGTTCTGAAGCTGCTGTGCTAGAGCGTTTTTGACGCTGAACCAGCAGAAACGCTCACTAACGCGCATTAGTGCCGTAGCGTCGTTAACCAGCGTTTTTAGCGCTGGTGTTTTCAGGACCAAAAATAGCAGAGGGATGTCTTTTCAAACAAAACACAACGTAGCTCTGGCGTTCACTAAAGCGCGTTAACGTTAATGCAAAACTTGGGTTTTTAACGCCGTTTTTTCCTGGCGTCGGTTCCAGTGTTACAGCTTGTTTTTTTCAATACGCCCGTGTGCATGAGGCCTTAGAAGCACTTCCCATGGTTCCCGGGCTTATGTTACCGATTGGTGAGCTTGGGAACCATCTGGCATCGGCAGTGACTCCCCATAGAGATGAGCGATGGCAAGATGGTCACCACTCATCTCCATGCCCTTGGAAGACCGGAGAGACGTTATGACGTCACTTCCAGTTCTAGGGTCATGTAAACATGTTTTTATTTAGTTTTTTTCTTAAAAAGATAAAAAAAAATGTTTTTTGATCTTTTGCATTTAAGGGTAAAGGAGAGATTGGAGGTCTTTTAGACCCCACATCTCTCCATAAGGAGGACCTGTCATGCTGTATTGTTATCGCAAGGGATGTTTACATTACAATAAAAGTGATTAAAACTTTTTTTTTAAGGGAGAGTGTAGAAATAAAAAAAAAAAGTAATACAATAAAATAAAAACATTTTTTAAAGTGCCCCGTCCCCGCAGGCTTGCGTGCAGTAGTGAACGCATACATAGGTCACACCCATATATGTAAACAGTGTTCGCACCACACATGTGAGCTATTTCCACAAACATCTGAGCGAGAGCAATAATACTAGCGCAAGCCCACCTCTGTAATGCTAAACAGGTAATCTGCAGAAATTTTTAAAGCATCGCCTATGGAGATTTTTAAGTACTGTACTGTAGTTTGGCGGCCATTCCACAAGCGTGCGCAATTTTAAAGCATGACATGTAAGGTATCTATTTAGTTGGCGTAATATTAGCTTTCATATTATGCAAAAAAATTGGGGTATATATTATGTTTTTTTTCCCCCACAAAAAAAACCGTGTGACAAAAAAAATTTGTATTCTCCAGGGTCTCTGCTAAAAAAAATATATATATATATATATATAATGTTTGGGGGTTCTAAGTAATTTTCTATCAAAAAATACAGATTTCTACTTGTAAACAACAAATGTGAGAAAAAGGCTGGGCCCTTAAAACGGAGGTCCGCCGCTCGCCACCACCCCTTTACCAATTAAAAGTCAACAGCTACACATACAGTAGCTGCTGACTTTTAACATTAGAACACTTACCTGTCCTGGAGTCCAGTGATGTTGGCACCGCCACCTCTCTTCAGATTGGCTGGCCGAGTGCTGCCGCCACCATTGAGGGTAAGGGAACCCGGCAGTGGAGCCTTTCAGCTTCACGGCTGGGCCCCTACTACTCACTGGCCTGGCGGCGGAGGAGGAGGGAGCCAGGCTGCTGACGGCAGCGGCAGCGGCCGCAGCTCAGGCTCCTGTATGTGGAGAAAAGGACACCTGTCAATGACAGGTATCCCCCCCCCCCCCCCCCCCCCAAAAGATGCCAAATGTAACACTTGAGGGGGGGAAGAATCCAACGAGCGGAAGTTCCACTTTTGGGTCGAAATCCACCTTTAAATAGTTAAACTCAAAAGCAAACATTTACTATACTGCAGCTTACCAATTCTTAGATATGGTGGCTGCATTTGTTTTATTTTTAGGCTTTCTTTCCTTTATTTTCACTTGATGATCCAGCCAGTAAATCTATAGTTTTTTTGCAGATATAGCAGTTAGAGCAGCCTTTCTAAACTTTTCAACACAGAGAAACACTGGAAATAATGTTTTGGTATCAGGGAACCCCTGGTAAAATTGACTATATTTACAAATCATGATACATTAGTGTGATGGTCAGCGGGAAGAATGCTCCTTACACAGTTTTTGAAGCACTTTTCCATTAAGAAAAAGAAAAGCTGAAGAAAAATGCATCCTTTTAAATTCTATGTATGTGTTCTCAATGGTCCGTTGCAATTAAAAAAATCCGGCTTGCTGCATTATTGGTGCATATTTGGTCAGTTAAAAAAACTGCACCAGAAATGCACCTCCCCATTGAAATGCATTGAAAAGGCAGCAAAAACCTGTGTTGCGTTTTTGATGCATTTATTTGAGTCACATGTCCTGGGAAAAACGAACAGCAGGCATGGTGAAATCACTAAAAAATCGTGCCAAAAACGCATATGCTTTTTACTGCATCTTTGCTGGGGATCAGTGTGAAAGTATCCTTACAGATAGCTAAAAAGATCAATAGTGTCAATGGAAACTTATCTGGGGGGCAGAAATTGCTCATTGCTGAAGGAATCTCTAGCAACCTCGGGAGGAACCCTAGTTGAGAAACCCTGAGTTAGAGGCTTGAGACAAACCACTTAACACTGGCAGGGGGCTTACAATGGTCAGCTTTTTTTTTTTTTTTTTTTTTAACTTTAGTTCTTTAGGTCAGCTTTTTATTAAAGCGTTTAGCTCAAAGAGAACAAAACTGTTAGCTGTAACTGCTGAAAAAGTGAGCTGGAGTGTGGCTTCAGTATGTTAGTTTAACTAAATCTGCTAGTAAATCCAACCACTCCCCTCCCCCTACATTAACAATGCTACTGTCCAAATGCCCCCCCGCCCACCCCATGCTCCTTCATCCAGAGTGGAGGCATCCTGGCCAGGTCACCAGGTGAAAGCAGAGAGAAAAGAGCATAGAAAATAAAACTAAATCTATCGATTGGTAAGCAGATCTACAGTAAGGTCTATATATATTTGGACACGGGCACGATTTTCATACTTTTGGCTCTGTATGCCACCAGAATAAAATTAAAACAAAATATTCCAAATGAATTTGAAGTGCAGACTTTCAGCTTTAATTCAAGAGGTTGAACATAAATATCAAGTACACATTTTAGGAACTACAAACATTTTTATACACAGCCCCCCCCCCATTTTCAGGGGCTCAAATGTAATTGGACACATGAATATAATCATAAATAAAATGTTCATTTTTAATATTTTGTTGAGAATGCTTTACTGGCAATAACAGCCTGAAGTCTGGAAGCCATGGACATTACGAAAGACTGAGTTTCCGCCTTTCTGATGCTTTGCCAGGCTCTGACTGCAGCTGCCTTCAGTTGTTCTTTGTTTGTGGGACTTTCTGCCTTTAGTTTTGCCTTCAGCAAGTGAAATGCTCAATTGGGTTGAGATCAGGTGATTGACTCGGCCATTGCATAATATTCCACTTCTTTTCCTTCAAAAGCTCCTGGGTTGCTTTTGCAGTGTGTTTTGGATTATTGTTCATCTTTACTATGAAGAGCCGTCCAATCAACTTTGCTGCATTTGGGCTGATAGTGTATCTCTAAACATTGCAGAAGTCACCCGGCTGCTTCTGTCACATCATCAATAAAAACCAAAGACGCAGTGCCACTGGAAGTCATGCATGCCCATGCCATCACACTGCAAGGTCCGCCATGTTTTACAGATTATGTTGTGTGCTTTGGATCATGAGCTGTTCCAAGCCCTCTTCACACTTTTTTCTTTCCATTATTCTGGTACAGATTAATCTTAGTTTCATCCGTCCAAAGAATGCTTTTTCCAGGACTGCTCTGGCTTCTTTAGATGTTTTTTTGGCAAAGTCTAATCTTGCTTTTCTATTCTTCAGGCTTATGAATGGTTTGCACCTTGTGGTGAACACTCGGTATTTGCTCTCGTGAAGTCTTCTCTTGATTGTAGAGTTTGACAATAAAACGCCCACCTCCTGGAGAGTGTTCTTCACTTGTCTGGATGTTGTAAATGGGTTTTTCTTTACCATAGAGAGGATCCTGTGATCATCTACCACTGTTGTCTTCCATGGGACATCCAGGCCTTTTTATGTTGCTGAGCTCACCAGTGCGTTCTTCTTTCCTCAGAATGTACCAAACTGTCGATTTGGCCACTCCTAATGTTGCTGCTATCTCTCTGATGGATTTGTTTTGTTTTGGGAGCCTTATAATGGCCTGTTTCACTTGCATGGACTGCTCCTTTGAACGCATGATGTAGGTTCACAGCAGTAGATTCCAAATGCAAATACCACACTGAGGCTGGGTTCACACTATCCGACAAAAAAACGGTCCGACTTTGATCCTACACTGCTGTGCGATTTACGGTCCTACATAGGGTCAAAGTCGGACCGTTTGTCTGTGAACAGGGATCCGACTTTGATCCCGACAATGCCAGGCACTTTGTGCTCTGGGGATTTTGAAGGGGAACTCCACGCCAAATTAAAAAAAAAACTGGCATGGGGTCCCCCCTCCAGGAGCATACCAGGCCCTTTGGTCTGGTATGGATTTTGGGGGGGGGACCCCACGCTGTTTTTTCGGCATGGGGTTCCCCTTAAAATCTGTACCAGACCAAAGGGCCTGGTATGCTCCTGGAGGGGGACCCCATGCCAGTTTTTTTTTTAAAATATGGTGTGGAGTTCCCCTTCAAGATCCCCAGAGCACAAGTCGCATGCCAATCCGACTTCAATGCCTTTCAATGGGCTGAAGTAGGATCAAAGTCGGACAAAAGTAGTACAGGAACCTTTTTCAAAGTCGGTCCGACTTGGAAAAACACATGTCGGACCAGTTAAGACGGCTCTCATAGGGAATCATTGTTTTTGTGACGTAATGCGACTTGTGCTCTTCATGTCGGTTCAAGAATCGGACTAGTGTGAACCCAGCCTTAGAATCAACTCCAGACCTTTTACCTGCTTAATTGATGAAGAAATAATCAAGGAGTAGCCTACACCTGTCCATTAAACAGATTTTGATTCAATTAGATATTCATTTTACCTACAGGTAAGCCTTATTATAGGCTGACCTGTAGGTAAAAATCACTTTTTAGGGGATACAACTGCTTTAACCCTTACTGGGCACTTAAACCCCCCTCCTCCCCAGACCAATTTTTGGCTTTCAGCGCTGTCGCATTTTGAATGACAATTGCGCGGTCGTGCGACGTTGTACCCAAATAAAATTTGCGTCCTTTTTTTCCCACAAATAGAGCTTTCTTTTGGTGGTATTTGATCACCTCTGCGTCATTTCTGCGTCATTTCTGATTGCCGCTATAAACAAAAAATGAGCAATTTTGCAAAAAAGAACAATATTTTTTACTTTTTGCTAAAGTACAAATCCATTAAAAAAAATATTCATCAGTTTTGGCCGACATATATTCTTCTACATATTTTTGGTAAAAAAAAAAAACGCAATTGGCGTATATTGATTGGTTTGCGCAAAAGTTATCGTATCTACAAACTGGGAATTGATTTATGGCGTTTTTATTATTATTTTTTTTTTTACTAGTAATGGCGGCGATCTGCGATTTTTAGCGGGACTGCGATATTGGGGCAGACATGTCGGACATTTTTTACACATTTTTGGGACCAATGACATTTATACAGCGATCAGAAATTTAAATATCCACTGATTACTGGGTAAATGTCATTGGCAGTGAAGGGGTTAACCAGCAGGGGGCAGTGAAGGGGTTAACAATGTTCCCTGGGTGTGTTCTAACTGTGGGGGGGGCAGGGCTGGCCGGGACATAACAGATCTAACTGATCCCAGTGACAGGGATCAGTAGATCTGCTATGTCCCCTGTCACAGAACGGAGAACCGCCGTGTTTACAACGGCGGTTCCCCGTTCTGAGGCTCCCAAAAGAGATCGCCGGGTCTCGGGCGGACATCGAGTTCGCCCGACACACGGGCACGGTCGCGCAGCGTGCGGCGCGCGTGCGCGCGCCGCCGCTACCTCCAGGGGGCGCGCCAGGAGCGCGCACAGTGGACGACGTCCATGGACGTCGTCCGGGCATTTCAGATCCGCACTGGAGCCGTACTTCAGCAATAGCGCGGATCTGAAGTGGTTAAGAGCGGTAATTCCTAAACCTTCTTTTGGATATCTATACCAAATTAAACCTGTGTGTATGCACTTTCAGCCCATATCCATTATATAACTATAGCTTGAATATGTTTTGGTAAATACCTGAAAAAAAATGAAAATTGAGCCTGTGTCCAAATATATATATGGACCTAACTGTATATATATATATATATATATATATATATATATATATTACATTTTTTGTTTTGGGTTTAATACTGCTTTAAACTGATAGAATGCTTTGGCTGGGATTGTGATCTGTAATAAACAAGTTCAGATTTAAAATCTTTTTAGGTCAGTTGTGTGAAAACTCCAAAGAGTTGCAGTCTTTCTACCTGTGTTTGCAGTTTATATAAGCCTTTCACAATCTTTGTACCATATAGGAAGCTTCAAAATAAATTTCAGATCCTAGGGAACCCCTGCTAAAAATTACAGCTACAGTTCATAGTCAAGAAATCAAATGAGTGATAATAATGGCCTGAAAATAAACATGGACGTTGAAAATTGTAGTGTCTACTTATACTAGTGGCCAGTAGAGAAGCATCCCCGCTACATTACTGGTCATTGTAAAAGTGACTTCTTACATGTGAATCCTTGCCTTGTAAAACAACTCACTTTAAAATGAAAGGCAAAACATTTGTGTATAGATATAAAAAATATACCTTTTTTCCCTTTATTCTAAGTGATCCCATACCCTCTGTTCTCAGCTGCATAAACAGCTCAAAGAGCTGGGGGAGGAAAAACAGCAGGACACTGGTCTTTCCAGCGAATGGCTGTGGGGAGTGGTCTGATCATTGGAGGAGAGCAGGCTGACCACGGTGTGTTCTCCTGCTTACTGTGGTCAGTTTCTAATAAGAGAGCAGAGAGACTAGCAGGAACACAAGGGATTTCACACAAAGGAACAATACAAAGAGAACAGGAGACTTTATAATACAAGTCCATGGTACAGCAGGTATATATCGGGAATTCAAAATGTTGGGTTAACATATTCTTTTATATCCCACCTAGTTCACTGTTCAAAAAACCATTAGGAGCCTCTGAAGGAACCCTATGGTTCCATGAACCCTGGTTGAGAAAGGCTGGTTAGTGTTTTTGTTTGGCAGAAAATCTAATGCTCCAAATCATTTTTTGACCAGCTAGAAACTCATAGGCTTTCTTGTGACAGAAGACATTCTTTGTAGGCTCAGGACCACATTAACCACTGTAGCCTGTATAATCTGAGCCAAAAGTAAACCCACCAAATTTCAGCCCCAGTGATTATTATAGCGGCCTGAGGGGAAGTTGCTTTTAAAATAATCTGTCCCTATGGCCATAATGGCAAAGTAACAGGTTTTCCTTATGGGCACCCCCCCCCCCCCCCATTATACTTACCTGCCCTATGATTCCCCACTGCCCTGGACATTTGTCTGATCCCTTAGTGGAAAGTGCTGTGCAAGCTCAGTTTGTCTCAGTAGTGTCAGAGCTTACAGAGGACTAATTATCTATTACCTTCCCCTGGCCCCATGTGACAATTTCTGGATCAGCAGTTCTCAGTTCAGGCATTGAGCAGTGAGCATTGCATCAAAAGAGGAAGAGGTTATATGCTCTCCTGTACTCAGAAGTACTCTGCATTTCCAAGTGCTTCCAGATGCTTCCAGATGCAGAAGAGGTCTTATAATGAGAACCTCTACCTTTGCCCATTTAGGGCAGTTTTAATATAAAATGTAATATCATGTAGCACTACTCCCACAGGAGCCACTGGTTATGTCGCAACGCATCCTCTGTTCTTGCCTTGACTTTGATAAAGTCCTCAGCCCCACTGACATCTTAGGGTACATCGCTTTAGCAGGTGTATGTTAGCAGTTTCCTAATACCTTAGGGCCCCCCTGAAGTTAGACTTAAGACTTTGTAGCAAATAATAGAGTATATTGTCGATTAGAGTTGGGCGTACCCGAACTATAAAGTTCGGGTCCGTAACGAACTTTCGGGTGTCCATGTACCGAACCCGAACGTTTGAGAAAAATGTTCGGGTTCTGGTTCTGAGTTCTGGTATTTTATCACGCATGTTGAATAGCTGCAGGGCAGCCAATCAACAAGCGTTTCACTGGTTTTCCCTAGAAGCCATCACAGCTATGCCTACTAATGGCATGGCTGTGATTGGCCAGTGCATCATGTGACCCAGCCTCTATATGATGCTGGAGTCACAGTGCTGCATGTCACATGCTCTCGGGTTAGTGTAGGGAGAGGATGCTGCGAGGGTGAGGGACAGATTGTGAGGCACAGATTGCAGTGATAATAACTAGGTAGAGATTACTACTACTGCTGTGAGGGACAGATTGCAGATCTAATAACTAGGTAAAGATTACTACTACTGCTTTGAGGGACAGATTGTAGATCTATAACATCTCATCCTGCATTACAGAATGATCTCTCAACCTGCATTACAGAAAGATCTGATTACAGAACGATCTCTCATCCTGCATTACAGAACGATCTGATTACAGAACGATCTGATACTGGACTAGGTAGAGATTACTACTGCTTTGAGGGACAGATTTCAGATCTAATAACATCTCCCATTGTTCTTCCTTTTGCAGCCCTCTAGCACTTTCCAGTACTTTTTTACAGTCATTTTTGTGCCGAAAAGTTCGGGTCCCCATTGACTTCAATGGGGTTCGGGGTCCGGGGTAAAGTTCGGATAACGTTCGGTACCGAACCCGAACGTTTCCGTGAAGTTCGGCCGAACCGGCCGAACCCGAACATCCAGGTGTTCGCTCAACTCTATTGTCGAGTAATTATCAGATAAGACAGGTTATTACAATGAAAAATATAACAGCATACACAATACACCGAGGGTTTCTTCATATACTTAAGGAACTAAAGTAAACTCAAATCTGATCAGCATAAACTGCAGCTCTCCTCACTAAATGAGCAGCAACAGGTAACAGAATAGGTATCAACACAACTAGAGGCTAAGTTGCCTATTGGCTCTTGTGATGAAGGAGCTAAGCCTAGTCCTCTTGTGAAAGAAAATTATGAGGTAATGGTAACTACCCTCAACAGAGAGTAAACTATGTACAGTCCTCAAAGTTAGTCTTCTGCCGGGTATGTTGGGGCCCTTGAAGACGTTCCAATGTACTCACACGAGAAACATATAAACACTAGCAACAGAACAAACCACGGCGATGGCTGGTCAGGCAATGTTATGAGCAGCGTAAGCCCTGCCCCAACCTGTTTCATCAATGGAGACATTCTCAAGGACAAATTGTGTCGGGCGGGGCTGATGCTGACATGATCACGTCTCCTGACCATCTGGCGGTGTGGTTTGTCCTGTTGCTAATTTTTATATTTTTTATATGTTTGTCATGTGAATACAGTCCTTTTAGTTAATAAATCATACTTGGTTTACCCTTTGAAGGTCTTGTGAGCTTTTTTTTTACCAGTGCTGAGTCATTTTCCCTGCTGGTGAGCTCTGTGGTTCCCATCCATTCATCTACATGTGGCATCCATTCTGAATGGTGTGACCTGAATGTGGCTGAGTGGCTGATGTGCCAAATGCTTTTTAAACCTCCTATAATTTGGGGTCTGAAATTTTGGTAGGAGGCTGAGACTTCTCATGAATGGGGGTGGAACTCACTGGGAGCACAAGAATTCAGTTTATTTTTGGGCGCTTTGTTAGCGCTTTTTTTAGCCTCAGTTTCCTGTTCTGGGATGTGGTACCCGGTGTGGTCTTCTGCTGCTGTAGCCCATCTGCTTCAAGGTTCTATGTGTTGTGCATTCAGAGATGGTGTTCTGCATACCTTGGGTGTAACGAGTGGTTATTTGAGTTACTGTTGCCTTTTTATCATCTTGAACCAGTCTGCCCATTGTACTCTGACATCAACA
The DNA here is from genome assembly GCA_018402905.1 of Glandirana rugosa. NCBI lineage: Eukaryota > Metazoa > Chordata > Amphibia > Anura > Ranidae > Glandirana > Glandirana rugosa. Next base: position 200,370 of record BLSH010347824.1, read on the forward strand.
AGGTATTTTCCTCCACACAACTTTTCCCTTTTTCAGACTTTTCTCTGTAAACCCTAGAGATGGTTGTGTGTGAAAATCCCAGATGAGCAGTTTTTGTAATACACAGACCAGCCCGTCAGGCACGAACAACCATGCCACGTTCAAAGTCACTTAAATCCCCTTTCTTCCCCATTCTAATGCTCAGTTTGAACTCCAGCAAGTCGTCTTCATCACATCTAGAAGCCTAAATGCATTGAGTTGCTGCCATGTGATTGGCTGATTAGCAATTTGTGTTGTCAAGAAATTGAACAGGTGTACCTAATAAAGTGGCCGGTGAGTGTAACCGATATTCTCTGTAACCTTAAAAGTAGCAACCTCATTGGATATTTTACGTTGTATTTAGCATTTTTCTGGACCTGTTTAACTGAGCAAATTTGGTACACTGGCAAAATAAAGCCTGGCAAAGATCTTCCTGGATGACTGACTTTTTCTAATCATTGTGTTTATCCCTAATTATATATGATCATTGAAAATTAAAAATATTTAAATGATTAATATTATCTGTCCCACCTCCCTCCTTCCCTTTACCTTCAGCTCCAGCATTTGTAGATCACTACTTTCAGTAGCACTTGGCGGTAGCACTTACCTTAAAATCAACACTGGCAGCAACACAACGATCCTGGCGAGTCCACAGACAATCGTTGGCCGAGTAGCTGATGACCTATCACCCTGACTAATGATTGTGAAGCCGTTTCTAATTCAGAAACCTGTTTAGCTTCCTTTGTTTTGCATCCAAGTCCAATTTATGTTTTCTAGCAACTACTCTTCTCGGCTAGCAACTGACGCAGTTTTGGTACGACGCTTCCCTGCTCATAATTAAAACCATCAGGGTGTCAATAAATTACCACGGGCAAATTTTGTGAAGAAGGGAGGTCAAAGAGCTAGGGAGAGAACGCTTAGCGACACAAGCGATATTAACGTCATTGTTTTAATATTCGACCATGTAAGCATGCAGCCGAATCAGATGTGAAATTAAGCTATGCGGGAAGCCGGATTGCAGAACAACAATATCGGCCCGTTGGCTGGTTCCAGAGACATCTGGTGGGCGTCTATTGCCAATCACCCCTTGGAACGCTTGTTTGAAAAATGTCAAATTGTTTTCTTTTGTTGTGTTTGCGGTGGAAAGGGGTTTTGGAAGATTTTTAGGCAGCTATTTAATGCAAAACAAATCTATGAGGTGGATCTACTCGATGTTGCTGCCAAATCGTTTTACAAGTCCATCAATTCAGCGCTGGAACACGGGGTGCCAAGGCCAAATCTCACTCAGGAGTTGTTTATAATAAACACTGACTGCGAAGATATGAGTTCCATGGATCACAGCAGAACTTGTTATTCTAACTTCTCCCTGTCCGTCACACCAACACACCCAGTTAAAGGGATACAATTTCCAAAAAATAAACTTAAAATTAAAATGTTCTAAACTTGGACCCAACCATCATTAAAGCTGAAGCTTAATCTGCTTCTATTTCCCTCATCATCAACATGTTCATGGAATTTTTAAATGAAACATTTTCATTTCTAATATACTGTATACCTTATTTTAGTCCCAGTATGTGCTCATTGGGTCTTTGTGCTTCTCTATGCAATGCAGACAGATCATTTTTCTCCTTCACTGATATGCGCTTATGAGGTTGCACTGATGGGCACTGATAGGCTGCACTGATGAACACTGATGAGGTGGCACTGATGAGGCTGAACTGATGAAGCGGCACTGATGAGGCGGCATTGATGGGCACTGATAGGCTGCACTGATGGGCACTGATGAGGTGGCACTGATCAGACAGCATTAATGGGCACTGGTAGGCTGCACTGATGGGCACTGTTGAGCGGCACCAGTGGGCACTAATGAGGAGACACTGATGAGGCTGCACTGATAGGCGGGCACTGATGAGGTGGCACTAGTGGGCACTCATGAGGCTGCACTAATAGGCAGCACTGATAGGTGGCACTGATGGCACTGATAGGTGGCACTGATAGGTGGCAGTGATGGGCACTCCTAGGCAGCACTGATGGGCACTGGTAGGTGGAACGGATTGGCAGCACTGGTGGGCACTGTTGGGACTGCACTGATAATCAGTGCCCTGATTATCAGTGTAGATGTCCCTTTCACACAAGCCGGTTATTGGCTCTCCTCTCTTCTTCTCACGCTGTCAGCGTGAGGAAAGGAATGCCGATAACCGGCCTGTGTTTACATTGTGATCAGCTGTCATTGGACACAGCTGATGATGTGGTAAAGGGCCGCTGTAATGGGCCCTTTACCCTGATCTGTGATCAGCTGTGTCCTAAGGACGCAGCAAACACAGAGAGCTCTGGGTGCACGCAGGCAAGGCGATCATGGAGGATATCTATGGACCCCCTCCCAGCAATGCAAACATGCGCTGTAGCCGTCTTTAGCTATAGCTTGGGCGGGAAGAGGTTAAACTGTATGTCTGGGAAAAAAAAATAATTTGTTCAAGAGTCTCTATGGTTAAATGTGCAGCCATGTGCTCCCTTGGGAGTGGCTGATAGTTGTGGTTCACCTTATAGCTGCCCTCAATCCCACCATATCTCACACATCTGAAGTCACTGAACAGGCCAACTGTTGTTTTTGTTTGTTTTATTTAGGGGATTTAACTTGGATGGGGAAAAGGGGTGACTGTGGGATGCCCAAAGGATTGGTTACAGGACCTCCTATATACATGACCGCATATACACTCTACTTCCTCCAGCACATCTCTTCTGCAGACTATTGCTCCTTCACTTCTCTCTGGCACATCACTTGCAGACTATTGCTCCTTCACTTCTCTCCAGCACATCACAGTTCCTGACCTGAAGGGAAATTTATCAGGCTCACATAACTCCTTTCTCTTCACCGCAGCTAGCACATGGTAAGGCCTGCAAACTGTCAGCATTGTCTCCGGACCACCCGTTACAGGCTAGGGTCTTGGACCCCTCAAAGTATAGCTTAGTACATTGGTGCTAGCCGGGCCTTTGATGGACTACAACTCCCAGCCCATCCCTCTTCCAGGTCCAACCGACCTGCTTTCTTCACAGTGACACTCCTTCCCCTGACTGGCTCCCAAGGCTTCCACAGACTGTGCCCTATTTCTCTCCCAGCCTGCTGCAGATTTTCTCTTCCCCCTGCCAATCCAGACTGTAGATTGGTCAGGGCTCCTTGTCATACATCAGGAAGTGACGCTTCCTCATCCATCCCCCTCTCCAGAACCTTCTCTGCTCAAGGGGGAGGAAACTCCAAGGGGTGTTCCTTCCTTCTGTCTCCAGCCACTCCCTTAGCCACTTCCCAGCTCAGATCAAAACATTTAGGCCTGTGCTTACAGTCAGGCCTGACTAAATTTTGCCTCTCCTAGCAAAAACTCACTACAAAACACACCTATTACTATGCGGGCACTACACATGTAAAATCACATATTAATTTCAGTTATTTCTAGTCTACTCCTATTACTCTGAATGATCTTGAAGTCTGTAAACTTGCTTTGTGAAGATCTGCACACATTTACTTCTTTGAATTCTGTGACAATCACTATGCCCTGTGAGTAGGCATTGCTGTGTCACACATTTCACAGAGCCTGCCTTCCGAACTACAGAGGTGCTGAGAGGAGGAGTTTTAGGTCAGTACAGGAATCATGGCTTGCAAGCAGCAATGTACCATGCAATGTACCATGGGATATGTATTATTTAGAAGTTGAAAGTAAACAGCAGAGGAGAAGCTGCAAAGCATTCAGGGAATAAAGGAAATTGTGGAAAGAGATGGCCAGCAGCTCTCACAACATGAAAGGATATTTTTCAAATAAGCTTATATTGGATTGTAAAAAAGAACTATTGTTTGTATTGTTGTTACAATGCTGATGTTATAAAATGAAAATGCATATATGCACATTTCCCTACTTTAACCAGTTCCGGACCGGCTCGCGTACATTTACTGCTGCAGAGTGGCTGGATAGCGCAAATCGCCGTCTATAAACGGCGGCTCGCGCACGCGTGGCTAGTGGGCGGGAGTGCGCTGGTGGCGGCGCGCTCTTGTGCCCGCCGCACTCTCCGGCAGTATGGTCATGGGTCAGGCGGATGCCCGCCGGCGATCCGCAAATGGCCTGGCACAGAAGAAAAACAGAGAACCGCTCTGTCAGGCGGCATGTAAGAGATCTACTGATCCCTGTCACTGGGATCAGTTAGATCTCTTATGCCCCTGGCAGCCCAGCCCCCTCACAGTTAGAACACGCCTAGGGAACACAGTTAACCCCTAGATCACCCCCTGCAGGTTTACCCCTTTACTGCCAATGACATTTACACAGTAATCAGTGGATATTTACAATTCTGATCGCTATATAAATGTCATTGGTCCCAAAAAAGTGCCAAAAATGTCGGCCAAAACTGATGAATAAATTAGTTTTTTTATATATTTTTTTTTGGATATGTATTATAGCAAAAAGTAAAAAATATTGTTTTTTTTCTCAAAATTGTCGCTCTTTTTTTGTTAATAGCGGTGATCAGAAATGATGCAGAGGGTATAAAATACCACCAAAAGAAAGCTCTATTTGTGGGAAAAAAAGGATGCCAATTTCGTTTGGGTACAACGTCACACAACCGCGCAATTGTCAGTTAAAGCGACGCAGTGCCGAATCGCAAAAAGTGCTCTGGTCCTACAGTGGGAAATCCTTCCGGACCTTAAGTGGTTAAATGTAGTAACCCCTCTGCAGTCTAGCACAACTTGGGCTACTTGATCACAGTGAGCCCAAGTTTAAAGTATACAGCCAAGTGGTATTTTTATGTGGCATCCTATTTCTGTGATGTAGTAGATATTATCTGCCATAGCATACATAGAGAAACCACTTTTTTTACTTTGATATTGATTTTGCTAAGTTTTCCTTTCTATGATGCCCAGGGCCATCTTTAACACTGATTGGACCCTGGGCAGACATTTTCTTGCCATCCCCACCCCACCCCAAGCAATTCCTCTCTCCACCCCGACATTCCAAAAAACAAACAAACAAGCACATAGACTTATCTAAAAAAAACAATAATGTAAAGATAAAGATCTGGTCGACACACACTGATTGTTCCAGGCTCACTGATTGGTTGCTAGAGGTTACTGCTCATCCAAATGATTACTCACTGATTGGTTGCTAAAAGTTGCTGCACATCCTTACCACTCACTGATTGGTTGCTAGAGGTAACTGCACATTATTACTTCTCACTTATTGGTTGCTGGAGGTAACTTAACATCATTACCGCTCACTGATTGGTTGCAAGAGGTTACTGCACATTTTTACTGCTCACCGATTGGTTGCTATAGGTTACTGCTTATCATTATTGCTAACTGATTGGTTGCTAGAGGTTACAGCACATCATTACCGCTCACTGAGGGGGCAGGGCAGTATTGTGGTGTGTGATGAAACTGCTACAGTTGGTTGGATTAAGGAGGATGCAGTTTGAAGTGATGGTGGCAGCTTGAGGTGAGAGGCTCCTATCTCCCCTACAATGATAGGTAGGGTGAAAGGGTGATTTGATGCCAGCTTTTGGGTACAGGAGAGATGATGATGAGGATTATGATGGCAGGAGTTGGGTAGTAGAATGCCAGAGGTGGGGTACAGAGGCACGATGTGGATGTTGATGACTATGGATGGGGAGGTAGGATGTCTGAAGTGGGATACGATAGGGATGATGAAGACTGTGGGTTGGGTGGCAGGAAGCTGCCAGTGGGCTACAGGGGGGATGAAGATGAGAATGATGATGACAGGGGATAGGGTGGTAGGATGCCAGAGTTGGGGTACAGGGGAAAGATGGGAATGTTGACGACAGGGGGCAAAGTGGTAAGATATCATTGGTAGGGGTGATGATGACAGTAGGTGGGGTGGTAGGAAGCTGGCCGTGGGGTACAGGGGGATTGATGATGACAGGGGGTAGGGTTGTAGGAAGCTGGCAATGGGGTATATGGGGATGAATATGAGGATGATGATGACAGTGAGTGGGTTGGTAGGATGCCGACAGTGAGTAGAATGCTGGCAGTGAGGTACGGGCGGATGATGATGACAGGGGGTGGGGTGATAGGATGCCAGGTACAGGTGGGGTTATAAAGAGGATGGAGATGATGATGGAAGGGGGTAGGTTTTTAGGAAGCTGCCATTGGGGTACAGGGGGGATGATGATAAGGAGTATGATGACAGGAGGTATGTTGGTGGGATGCCAGTAAAAGGGGGATGATGATGCGGATAATGATGATGACAGGGGGTCAGTAGGTGGCATCATCTGCCGGTGGAATGACATACATACAGTATCACAAGGCTGTGTGTGTGATTATTGGGTGCCCTTGGTCAGGGGGTGACGTCACAGAATGCTGTCAGTGTCAGGCGGATAAGGACCATCATGTAGTACCTTGAGGCTCTGGCAGACTGGCTGCTCACCGATCACCAGGTGCCAGCTCAAGCAGGTCCTCCATCACAGACCGTCCATCCTGGAGAGATCAGAGATCTGTTCAGCCACAGCGGGCATTATCCAGGCTCTTTACATGGCAGGAGATCTGCGGAAAGGGGGAGGAGCCAGTGGAGGGGCTGGGGGAGGGGAGGACATGGAGCCACCCACTGCCCCAGGGCCCTCCAGTCCAGCCCTGGCTGGGAAAAATAGTTGGGAGCAGCAGGGGCACAAGAAGCAGCTGCTTTGGGCCCACAACAATGACTGGACTGAGGCTGCTGCCCCTTTTGCCCCACTTTAAAGATGGCCCTAAAGGTGCCACAATTTATGAGTGGGAGATATAATTGATATACTTTGATGTCACAACTTGTCTGGAGGTTCATTGAGATTTAAGGGTTCCGTCCTAAGAGTATTAAATAGCACACTGTAGACCTACCATTTATTCAAAACTTAATACATGTTAGGTCATTTGCCCTCCCCTTGGCTTAGGTGCATGGGCATGTGCACCCCTGTTTCTGTTTAAGTATATGTGTATGTCATATTAAGGGAGATTTGAACTTATAAGATACAGAAGGCATTAGCTTAAGTATTTTTTGAGGGTTGAGAAAACACCTTATGACCTGCCTCAATTGACGAAGGTTGAAGCGACCTATCACATAAAATGTGTGCCAAAGAAATGTTATAGAAAAAAGAGGTTTTAAACATATTAGACATGGTGCTCAGATAGTTGGCCGTAGAACCATCAAGAGTTGGATATAACTAAATGGATATATACTGTGCATACCATAGGACTGGTGATGATGACAGTCTGGCGAAGTGGGTATGGGGACATATTATTCAATCCTTTTAAAGTCTATAACTGTAAATAGGTTAAGAACCCCTAGTTTTGGTGCCAAACACCATCTATCCTCAAAAAGTATAATCCTAACACATCAGATCGGTGCTGGCGATGTAACCAAGAATCAGGCAACCTCCTACACATTTGGTGGGAATGCAAAGAGATTGTGCCCTTCTGGGAGAAAGTTTGTGAACAGATCAACAAGATCACTTCACAAAACTTAACTCTGAAACCTGAACTATTCTTACTCCATCTCCAATTCCCGCGATCCATCAAATATCGTAAATCACTCTCCGTGAACATGATTAATGCAGCCAAACTCTGCATCCCCAGATGCTGGGGAACACCCAAAACCCCATTGGTTGCAGAATGGTACAAACAAATCAGTAAAATAGCCAAAATGGAAGAATTGATCGCCATAACCAATGACTCCCCTACTAAATACACAAAAATCTGGGCTGACTGGATCTCCTTTAAATTCTCAGATGTTTACAAGAACATTACAAACACCTAGATTGTCCCTCTTACAATTAAGACCCTCTCCCACTATCACAGACCATAGAACGTAGACAGAGTGACTCCCCTTTATCCCTTTCCTACCCCCACTCTCCTCACTCCCTCCCCCCCCTCTCCTCCTTTGCTCTCACCCTCCCCAATGCATAAACCGATTGCCCTGGCCGCAGGGGTAGTTCAGGAGGAGTAAGAGATGGAAATCAACTCCTAATTTCAATCGCAGATAAAAGAAGAAGTACCCATTAAACATACATGTTAAACCTATAATCTTTGATACACCCCCTTAGTAATACTCACATATGATGTAAGTTAACCACAAAGGTACATCTGTCCTAAGAGAAACACTTACTGATTTTCTACATATGTACTTACAGCTCTGACTCCTCATTTGCCATATACGCCTACATCAAGTTTGCTCCGTATACCTCCACCTACTTGCTCATGTTAGATTGTGTTTTTAAAAGGTTTTCTCCGTGTCATTTCTGTTATAAACATGGCAATTGTATTTCTCCTTGATTCATTTTCCTATTGTATTCTGTTTTCTCTCAATAAGGCTACTTTCACACTGCACGGGTAGCCGCGGTCGCGGTAAAACACAAGGGGTTAAAAAGGGGTTAGAGGTGCCGACGCTCAGCACTACTGAGGCGGGGTGCAGCTGCTTCGCAAGCGCTTGCCATTCATTTCAATGGCAGGGGCGGTAGAGGAGCGGTATATTACCGCTCGCCTCACCGCCCCAAAGATGCTGCTTGTAGGACTTTTTGTAACGTCCTGCTAGTGCGCTGCCCCAGTGTGAAAGCACTCAGGGCTTTCACATTGGGGTGGATTGGGGGGGACTTTTGAGGCGCTTTACAGACGCTATTTTTAGCTAAATAGTGTCTGTAAAACACTTCAGTGTGAAAGTAGCCTAAAAGATTTTTTTTGGGAAAAAAAAAAAGAACCCCTAGTTTAGATATACTTTAAGAAAATAGGAAGCCTATTTTCTAAATCTAGTGGTCATGATGGATTCTCAAATCAAATGATATAATTTATCTTCAGCTGAAATTCAGTATATTCCATCCTTCGGCTCATCTTGGACACCAAAATATCTTGATTTGAAAGCATTCAAGTTCTAGAAGATTGTACCCTGTTCCCTAAGGTCAAATTTTAACTATTGAAATATGCTTTTACCCTCACATCACTTAAAACATGATCATCCTTTGAAAGATTGACACTCAGACTTGGATCATCATTAGTCTGTACTGTCCTTTGAGTACGGGAATATTGCTCTTTTTTTTACTGCTGTAAAAGATGTGCCTGTGAAAGCTAATAAAGTTTGAATCTCGAATAAAACTAGACGTTCTTAAAGACTAAATTATATATTTTTTTGTCTCTCCGCATAATATAGTAATAATGTGCAACATATTTTTTGCTTACATATTCAACCACAAAAATGAATTAATTGTCTTTTTCTCATTAAAGAACAAACTTCCTTATGCCGCAACCATAAATGGTATTTGTTATTCTTCTCCGCTGATCGTTATCAGTGAAAATATTCATGTTTGATAAAATTAAAGCAGAAGTCAGGTGCTTTGAACCATTTATTTTCTGCACCCGCTCCATATTATTCCTTAAATGATATCATTTGGATTTAAATATAGACGTCCAAGCTTGGAGCATAATAGGAAAGTTGAGTGACACAGGAGGTAATATTGTCTGTGAAGCCATTTAATTAAAATTAAAACTACTTTTTAGTCTTGCTGCTCAAAATTCAGCACGTGAGGGGAGATTGTATCTGTTCTGGGGGCTGGTACGGGTGGGGGGCTGTGTTCTGAAACTTCCATACCGATGCAGATCAAGAAATAAGCTGGAAAGATCATTCTTAGTAAGCCAATCCATTGAAAAGTGGTGTTTTTGTTTTGGGTGGATGTCGGAAAGGAAGAAAAATCACATTCCAGCTCCTTATATCTGTCCGGACTCCAGGAGTGTGGTCTCTGTTCCTGAGCTCTTAGGTCACCATTCAACACAGGGGGTTACTCTATTGTATCCTATAAGATTAGTCATTTATCTTATATTATGAAAATGCATCAAGAAAAGTGAGACTCTATGGGGGAGGGGCTGAGCTGATCCCTTAACATATATGTAAACTCAATCTTTAAAATCTCATGTAGCGCCCTCCTAGTTTGGGTGTTAGTAAGTGTATATAGTTTTGGCTCTCTCTGCTTAACAGGATGGCAGATAGGTAAATTTATATGCTGTCTGCTTATCAGAGAGCCTTGATTTGAGTAAGGTCTGCTCAGTGTGCTCTGGTGCTGATTCATGTGGTCTGGAAAGTTTTACACTGTCCATTAATATGGGTTCCTATTGGACAGTGGGAGGAAATCCCAGCCAGTGACAGCAGGTGTATGTGGATGTGGTTCTGACCAACTAGCAGGGGAGGTGCCCCACTGCATTTTGGGTGAACACATTCATATAAAAGAGAGCACATGGGCTCAAGGTGAAGAGTTCCAGCCCACCGGGACCTCAGGGATAGAGGTGTATGTTCAGCTCCTGGCTGCTAGGCTTGAGGCCAATCCAGGAGGCTGCCAGATGCTGGGCCTGGTTGAGGCCTAGCTGAAGCTGCAGCCCAGACTTCTTAAAAGCTGACAGAGGGGGACGTCCTTGGATCCGGTCTGGTATCACAGTGGCTAAGTGTCACTTGGAAGTTGACAGAGAGAGGCTACCGGCTGTCCCATGAAGGGATCCCTGAGACTGAGTTGCTAGAATTTCCCTCCCTCATAATCAGCTATCTGGGTGTGTGAGCTAGAAAGGAGATACTGGTGAGTGTCTTGAAGAACAGAGTCTGGCTTATCCTTTATTGTTTAAAAAGGGACATGTTCCACTGGAATCAGCCTACCATTAAGTGTTATTGGTAGTCTGCCACATTGAGCTAGAAAGGAGACACTGGCAAATGTCTTGAAGAAGCAGTCCGGCCTATCCTTTATTGCTTAAAAACTGACTTGTTTCACTGAGATCAGTCTGCTATGTATGTAGTGCCACTGACAATCTGCTGTACAGAGATAGGGAGAAGTTGTCCTCACTTGAAGTCAATTAACTTGGAGTATCCCATTCATTCCCTTCTCCTACCCAAGTTCTACAATAAAGCATCAAAAATTCATCCCCTAGACTGGTCATTGGAATAACGGGCAGGATTGTGTGTGTGCACCTGACAGTGTGAAAATCCGTTGTGACTGGCTGCAGGATAATCAGAGGGAGGCCCGGGTCAAATATAAATTAGCAGCTCCTTCGGGGGTACCGCTACACTCATATAGGCTCTATTATTATGTAGCGGTACCCCCGCAGGGGCCGCTGAATAGTGTGGTTCACCCATCACCCTGCTCAACCCCACAATCATTTCTCAGGCAATCTGAGACATAGAACAGTCCATAAGCTTTGTTTTTTATTTGGGAGGATTGAACTTGGATGGGGAAGGTAAATATAGGAAGCCCGGTAAAATTTGGCACAACTTGCTTGGGACTACTATATACACTCAATATATACACTCCAGTCTTCTCTCCAGCACAACTCTTGCTTAAGTCCTTTTCTCCTTTACTCCTCCAGCACCAGTCTTCCTGCAAACCATTACTCCTCCAGCACTTTACTTGCTGCAATTTCCTAGATCAGCTTGCACCACATTGTTAGGCCTGACACTAGCTCAGTGCCTCAGTGAATTGCCCTTTGCAGGCAGGGACCTCCGGGCCCCTATGGTGTAGGAATAGTTCCAGTGCTAACTGTCCTCAACACGGCTACTGATCACAGTCAGTCTTTTTCAGGCCCTGCCAGCCCTCCTGGCTGCTGCTGCACCTTTTTCCACAGTCCACTGTTCTGGTTCTGCACCCATCTTTGACTGCAAACTCCCAGTCTTCCCAGACATGCCTCCCTAGTCCTCCTGACTGCAGCTCACTCACCAGCCCTCCTGGCTGTGTCCTCCCTGGAGTCTCTCAGTAGTGCACTCTCCTGCTGTCCTCTCCTTGCTCTTGTGGCTCCAGTCCAGGACCTTCCTATGTGTTCCTGAAAGTGGTCCCGACTGCACCGAGCCCAGGCCCAAGGTCACCCCCCCCCCCCAGACTGGAGAGCTCCCTCTAGGCCCCTGACAGCCTCAGAACTCTCTTACTCTATCTCTTCCACCTGACAACTCCTCCTCAGCTGGGCTGGCCCTGGGTATTTAAAGAGGCCAGCCCCCTACCAATCCAGATTAGGGATTGGTCAGGGCCCCTCAAATTTCCCCAGGTGGCTACACCACCCCTCATTACAGAAAATTCCAGAAGCTTCTGGAAATAAGTGTGAGGTCCTGATGTGAGCAGAAAAAGAAGAAAGCAGAAGCAGGGAAGTAGAAGGAGGAATGTCATGCTGTTTGCTCACTGCACTACATTCTTAAGGGACTGAGAGTTCCTGCCTGTAATGGGCCTTTGCTGAGCTAAAACCAAGAGAAAACCAAGTTTGCGCAGGAGGAAGAAATAGTGGACTTTTTATGAATAGGAAGGAATTGTCCCCTTTGTTCACAATTCTGGACATTTTTCAAGTTGGGCACCCCATAATTCCCTACCCCATCCAAGTTACCAACCCCTAATAAAACATCAAAAAAACAAGCCAAGGACTGATTTCTGTGTTGAAGTGCATGAAGGAAATGCCGTGTACCTGGCCATGTAGCAGTGGGGAATGCTAACTCAGTAGTTCTTATGTGGAGTCTGCTACACAGGGGAAGGAAGATATTCCTCTAGGTAAGCCGTACGCCACTGGATAGAAGAATGTGGGATTGGGTTGGGCAGTACTGAGAGCCAGTTAGAATCTGCTGCATGCACATGTGTCGACAGGGAACACACGCGAAAAGAACGTTTGCCTCATCGGTGGGCTGCTGATCCTTGACTGTCCAATCACAGGAAGGTGATCAACCTGTATTGCTTAATTGCTATAGAGAACAGCCTGGGCATAAGGACTGGAAATATAGAAGCAAATTCTTTGCCATAAAAAACAGCTCTTACATGGATATCAACTGTATACATAGCTTTTTGCCTGGAGTCCAGCTTTAAGGGCAGCAACACTCAATTTTCTCCCATTAAAGATGAACTCTGGGAAAAGCAAATGTCTTCCCTTGTAGTTTGGCTGCGCCTGCACTGCAAAGGTTAAAGCAGATTTTTTTTTACCATGCAGTGGGGCTGTGGCGGCACTGCATTGGTTAACTGCTAGTTTTGGTCCAGGGTTTCAGAGAGCCGAGATATAGTTACCTAATCCTCCAATCCTCCCAGCGAAAGTCTGGTCCCCTCGGGTCCTGTGCGGTGGACTGTTCCTGACGTCATCACTCTCATTAACCGTCTCTGGACATGAAAACGACAGGAACTGTCCATCGCTGGACACGGGGGAGCGCTATTTTCCCAAGAATCAAATGATCGGGTGAGTATAGGCGCTGAGTTCACCCCTAGATAAAACTGGCAGTTAACCCATGCAGTGCGGGAACAGCCCCACTGCATGGGGAAAAAAAATTGCCCGGAGTTGGGCTTTAGTTGTTTAGGTCCAAGGAGATGGAATAAAGCAGTTTTACTTACCTGATCCTCCCACTCCCGCTGGTTCCTCTGCTCTGCTAGATTGGTGCCCCCAGCCTCTTCTCTCTCTGCACTCTGGCAGTCAGATGCCACTGACGTCATCAAGACTATTGCTGGGACCAGCTCTTCACTGGTATTGAGAATATCGAGGGACAGTCCACTGCCAGAGCATTGGGGAACGCTGTTTGTTGGGGGATCAGAGGATTGCGTAAATAAATTTGCTTATCCAGTCACCTAGACTAAATGATCAGTTAACCCTTGCAGTCCCACTGCAAGGGAGGGCTTTTAGTTTTCCCGGAGTTGGGCTTTAATGAACCGCAGGGTTTTTATTAATTGAGAAGAGAGGTTGGCTGCACACAGGATAAAAACAGATTTCAGAAGACAGATCATGTGATCTAATGTGAAGTAGCATAAGGGACAGAAAGTATTGGCATAATCTTTGTGGGCACCACCGTGGTCAGCACTTTCACCTTGCTACACTGGGGTCCTTTGTTTGAATTCTTTTCAAGACAGCTGCATGGAGTTTGCATGTTCTCCTTGTGCTTGTGCAGGCTTCCTCCCACATTCTAAGGATATGCAGGTAGGGCATAGTTTCATAGTTGGTAAGGTGTAAAGACACCAGTCCATCTAGTTCAACCTGTGTAGGTGTGTGTGTATTAGGGTTGCCACCTGTCCGGGATTCACCCGGACAGTTCGGGTTTTGAATCTTGTGTCCGGGTTTCAGTCCACATTATTCAGACAGGAATGGGGTTCGGAACAGGGCTTGGCAGGAGGGTGAGAGGGCACTATGTGTGCCACATTACTATTCTCTTTGGAGCGCCCACAGGTGCCCCAGGTCTGTTACAATCCTATAATGTATACTAAATAAAAAAAAAATATTGTGCGCCTCTAAAATGTGCGGGTTTGGCTTGAAGAAAAAGTCGCAACCCTAGTGTGTATGTATCTATGCCTCTACCACTTCCTGTATCCCTGCATATTGTATTCGATAAGATGGCCATCTTAAAGTTTTTTTAAATTGATGACACTTCCCATTGGAACCACCGATTGTGGAAGGGAGTTCCACATCCTTATTGCTTTAATAGTAAAGAACCCCTTACACAATTTAAGGTTAAACCGCTTCTTGTCCAACTTCTTGTCAATTGGTTCTAAATTGGCCTTAGCAGGTGATGCAGTGTCCTTATATTATAAGATGCTTGCAGACAGGCACTGATGGGAATGTACAATATGTAAAGTGCTGGGTAAGTTGTTGGCGCTATATAGGTAGGTGATGAAGAAAGGTTTTGCAGGCAGCGTGTGGTTTTTATTTTTAAGTTAGCCCGCTGACTTCCTCCCCGATGTACTGACAACGTTGTCAATTTTAATTGTGTGTGTCAACGGTAATCAGTGGTTACATTGCTATTGACCTTTTTCTTCCACTTGTGTATTAATGGTTATCAATAAATTTAGCTTTTATTCTAATATGCCCTGAGTGTCCCTCATATGGGTTTCTTTGTGTGTCTTACACAATTTTTGTTGCAACTTTGAGCCTTAGCCCTAGGGACCCCATCTCAATTGGGATGTGTGGCCGGACTGGTCAGATGTGAATTCCACCTGATCGGTTCACAATTGTCATGCAATTTTTTCCTGACGGGGGGACCTTCTACCCTTTTTTTGTTTTTTTTTTTCTTGTCAATTGGTTCTAAATTGGCCTTAGCAGGTGATGTAGTGTCCTTATATTATAAGATGCTTGCAGACAGGCACTGATGGGAATGTACAATATGTAAAGCGCTGGGTAAGTTGTTGGCGCTATATAGGTAGGTGATGAAGAAAGGTTTTGCAGGCAGCGTGTGGTTTATATGGTTGGCTGATACTTTTATCCATTTGTAGTCTGGAGGGTCTCTTTAAGCCGGATTTACATTTGTCCTTTTATTTCTCAACAATAGCTGCACCCCCTCCCAAAGCACCAAACATTCCCACAGCGCACAGGGCTGTCAGCTGACAAAGCGTAGATCACGGTCCGTATGTGAGCATGTGTTGTTAAAATAGCTTTACAGGGAACATAAATAGCTGTACAGTATGTTGCATCTGTGTTTACAGAACACGGTAAAAGCCTGCTTCCAAGTAAGGAAGAAATAAAGGGAATTATATTCGATGAAGGATAACAAAAACTGGCTACGTTTGGAAAGCCTGGGAAAAGTTGGAAGAAGACGGTTCTGTTAAAAAGTCCAAAACCTGTCTGTTGTAATGACATCCATTGCCCCTAAAACCTCTGCCATCTAAAGTGGAAGTCAAGGTACTTTTTTTTTTTAAGCTTCTATCAACTACTATGTTACAGTGACGTGGAACTAAACCCATCGATTTAACAGTTTCAAAAAACAATTACATTCCAGAAATGTTAACTGTCACATTTGCTTGTGTCCTCAACCAAACTGTCACACCATCAAATGGCTGGCATCATATCTGATCACATGTGCAGCAATATGACAGTTGCGGATTGAACAGAGGTCAAGATGGCATCTTCCTTGGCCGAAAAGGATAGGAGGGTTGAGTTCGGCTTTAACACAAATGGTACTGCAACACCTTCAGTTCCCGACGTACATTTGCTGCTGCAGAGTGGCGCTGTCCCGCGAATCGTCGTCTATAAATGACGGCTCGCGCATGCGCTGTAGCGGGTGGGAGCGCTCCACCGGCAGTGTGCTCTCGTGCCCGCCGCACTCTGTAGGAGTGTGGCCATGGCTTGGGTGGACTCGATCTCCGTCGGCGAGCCGCGATTGCCTAGCAGAGAGGAGGAACGGGGAACCGATGTAAACACGGCAGTTCCCCGCTCTGTCAGTGGGTATCTAAGAGATCTACTGATCCCTGTCACTGGGATCAGTTAGATCTCTTATGCCCCTGACAGCCCAGTCTCCTCATAGTTAGGACACGCCTAGGGAACACACTTAACCCCTAGATCGCCCCCTGCAGGTTAACCCCTTCACTTTCAATGAAATATACACAGTAATCAGTGGATATTTAACCACTTGCCGACCGCCGATCGGAGATTGACGGCGGCAAAGTGGCTCTGTAACGCAAAACGCCGTCATACGACGGCGGCTGCGATACAGAGGTACTGTGAGCGCGCGCGCGCCGCCGGAGGCG
>BLSH010347824.1:229970-251444 GCA_018402905.1 Glandirana rugosa
TGGACAGAACGAACCAACGATACCCCCGTGGGTTCGGCTCGATGCTCGACTTCATCCTTGGTTTCTGTGGTGCGACACAGAGTCGGTTAGTCCTCCCTCTCAGGACCTGTCGGCTCTGTGAGCACGTGTAACCACTTATCTCTTCCCGGAGTCCATTCATAATCCCCCCGACTCCTCTCGATGATGTGTGTCTTCCAAAAAGTAGAATTGACGAAGGGCTGGCGCACGCGCCCCCTGGTGGCCAAAATGCGAATCGCCGTATATTTACGGCGATTCGCGCCCAGCTCCCCGACTGCCGCCGTGAAAAGACGGCGCGCGGTCGGGAAGCAGTTAAGATGAAAAACCTTCTGTGTGTAGTAGCTCTCCTCAGCCCCCCTAATACTTACCTGAGGCCCTTCTCTATTCACCAATGTGCACGAGTGTCTCGGCTGTCCAGGACTCTCCCTCCTGATTGGCTGAGACACAGCGTGGTGTCTTTGGTTCCTACTTCAGCTCGTAGCTCGGCTTGGGTGCCCCCATAGCAACCAAGCAAGACAGGTGGGAGGGGCCAGGAGCACCGAAGAGGAACCCGAGAAAAGGAAGATCTGGGCTGCTCTGTGCAAAACCACTGCACAGAGCAGGTAAGTATAACAAGTATGTTATTTAAAAAAGACTCTAGTATCAAGCCTCTAGTATTACTTTAAATATTGATGAGTCATGCCAGCAGGGGCAGTAGGGTAGCAGGTGGAGTTACAGTGTTGAAGAGGCTGTCAGTGGCCCTCAGGGGTGCCCCGTAGTCTTGGGGGGTCCTGCCTTGGGCCTAGAAGAATCCTGCTAAAACACACAGGAGGAGGTCTTCCTGGAGGCATAGGAGCAAGAGAGGACAGAGTGAGTAGTGTAACACTGTTGGACTAACAAAGGGGGGAGACTGCCACATGTAGCCAGTCTCCTTTCAATCCTTCCCTGAGAGGTCTCCTGAGAGTCAGCTGGGTGGGCTGGTGAAGAGTTAGTTGGGTGGACTGGTGTGAAGAGGTATCCTGGAGGGCTTGTGAGAGAGGCAGCTGCAGCCAGGTGGGCTGGTAGGGCCTAAAGAGACGGTGCTGGGATCAGTGAACACAGAGGAAGTAGAGGGCCGAACCAGAGAGAAACCAAGTGTGTGCAGGAGGCAAGTGAAGGAGACTGTATATAACTGTATATAGGAAGTTTTCCCTGAAGTTTGCTGAAGTCAAGTCAGCATCAAATAACTTTCCACCCCTATCCAAGTTGTTAACCCCCTAATAAACAACAAAAACCTGTGTGCCTGGCTGTGCAGGAATGGGGATCCCTTTCTGCAGGTCCTATGTGGGGTGTGCTAATTAGCAAACATCATCTGGCAAAAAATGGGACACTCAGTATAGGGTTGAGGGTTAGGGATGCCCCCTCATCACTTTAAACACGAACACATATGAATTACACAGGTTGTTCTGAGGCTAATTTAATGCAGATAAGGCACCAAGTGAGTTAATTACCACCTTAATCAGCCACTGAACCTGTGCAATTAATATGTGTTCAGTTTTAAAGGGATGAGGTGGCAACCCTATTGAGGGTACAGAAATAAGATGGGCAAATGTGCCCAAAACTTTCCGAAGTAGAGCTTCCTTAACTGGGCACCTGATCAATATGGAAGCTTTCCAGGAAGCAGACTATGATTATGATGCATGCATTACGCAGCTTTTTGTATTTGTTATACAGGGGGGGCAATATCATGATCTTGCAAAAGGGACCCACGCCACAAACTTCTACTGCTAATTATTCTTCTTTCAGCTAAGACTCCCAGTTTGAGAAATATCATGCAAGGGCTTCCTCTTTATATAAGAATATTTTGGGGTGCAGCATATTGTAATCACCAGTGATGATATGAGCAGTAAGTAACAGGTCCTCTTTAAGACAGACAATACCCACAGCTCCCGATATACTAATGCTCTGCTTCCTGTCCAAGAAACAATACGAATCTTCATAAAACACACACAAAAGAAAGAAACATATTACCACACTGCCTTTGTATTCAAAATAGCCCTTTTTAGCTGTTTCAGTGGGAATAATTACATATTGCTGTGGGTACAAAGTTCAGATAAAACGGCATGCATGAGCCTCGGAAATATTTGACCTTCTTCAAGGTTTGCATCGTGACCCTAATTTGAATACGGGAAGTAATAATTATGGTTTGAAATAAGTAAGAAAAGGATTTTTTTTTCAAAGTGGCCATCATTCCTTCTTTGAAGGCTTTGAAAGGATTGGCAGACAATGGCCTGTTTGTATAGTGGCAGATTACAATAGGGGCAGGAATGGTAGCTGGGGGCACATAGCACCGGTGGGGGGGGAGCAGCCTATGCCACGCAAAGTCATCGGTTCGAATAAGGCCTTCAGAAGAAGGAAAATAATGCAGAATGATATCATGATGAACTTATGAGAGATGCTCTTATTAATGAAAGTATTAGTCTATTATTGCATATTACAAGAGCCGTGCCACTAGAATATAAGTTAACATTATGTGAATTAACTGCTAAAACCAATATTAACACCCCCACCAATACTGCCTCCAATATTAATACCTCCACCAGCATAAATGTTGTTGTTTTCAGTATCCTATGTATATTTATTACAGCACTGGGTACAGCTTAAGGTGATACTAAATAATTTTAAAATCACTAAACAAAAAAGAGGTTTATACTTACCTGCCCTGTGTAACTATTTTGCACAGAGTGGTTCCTCATTTCTACTTTAGCAGTCCCCCAATGGTGCTGTCCGTATCTTCTTCTTGGAAGTGCCCCCATAGCAAGCTGCTGTGGGGGCACTTGTGCTGACACGCTCTCGAGCTAGGCTGTGTGCATCCATAGACACACACAGCGCAGCTCGGTCACACTCCCCCGCTCCCTCTTCACAGGATTTGACTGGCAGCAGCAGGAGTCAATGGCTCCTGCTGCTATCAGGAAAGCCTGTGAGAGCAGGAAGAGGGGAGAGAAGACCTGCCAGGCAAAGCTCTGGATTGATCCAAGGAGCTAGATAAGTGTATAGGGGCAGGAGGGAGAAAAGGTAGCTAAACGTTTCCCTGCATTAGGGTAGAAAACATTTAGACTTTGGAACCAATTGAAGCCCCCTTCCACAAGGAAAAAACAGGGCAAAATTTAACTTCAGATTTAAAATAGGGTCGTGGCCAGGCAATGGGCATTCATATATTAACACAGTCGAATCAAACAAAAAACTAAGCCCTCAATGACCTCTATAGCTGCAGGCACCATGGAGCATTTCATTCTTAAAGTGCAGAGCATCAGCACTGAAGTATCAAGGCTGATCAAGGCAATAGTTATGGAGGAATCTGCATAGGTTCACATGTTCAACTCAAAGGGGGCTCATAGGATCATGTTTAGAATTCACAAAAACTAAAGCCACCAGTGAATTCTATTGAAGTCTATGGGGGAGAATCTGGATACTAAGTTCTGGCCATTTGCAAGGCTAATAGGGAAGTTATCATCAGTGCTCCTCTCAAAAGGTCTTATCCTTGATGCAAGCAGTGGGTTGGCTCTGGGGAGGAGTGATGCAACATTCAAAATGTCTTGATGGGTGGTTGTCAGTCTAGAGCAGGGGCCTCCTGTCACGTCTACCCCAACACAGGTGGTCAGACACTATAGCTGGCTACTGTTTTCTTCACCTTTAGCAGCCCCCTTTCCCATAAGGCAAGCAGGCCTACCAGTATTTGGTTGCACCCAGGACTTTTACACAATGCTATAGTGCATGGTCACCACGCCAGGGTAGGCGCAAACTGAGCAAAGCAAACAGGTACTTGCGGTTGGCAGATAGGCAGAGTGGTTCAATGACAGTCCAAGTAAAAGGCAGGCTGAGTTCAGGGAATAGTCCAATATCTAGTCCAAGGTCATACACTGGGAAATCCAAGCAAGCAAAGCAAGGCAGAAAGACAGGGGGCTTGATCAGGAATTATGCACGCATCACTCTCACAGGCATGCGAGTGAGGGTTTGGCTGGCTTATAACAGGTATGGTTTCCACCCAGAGTACAAAAGAAAACAAAAGAAAGAAAAGACACTAGGGGTTGATTAAACCTGGGGAGTGCAGAATCTGGTGCAACTCTGCAGAGAAACCAATCAGCTTTCAGGTAATTTTGCCAAAGCTTAATTGAACAAGCTGAAGTTAGAAGCTGATTGGCTACCATACACAGCTGCACTAGATTTTGCACTCTTTTGTTTTAGTAAATCAACCCCAAGGTGTCACACAGGTAGACACACCTTGCCGCCACCTGTTGGTTTATTGGTTTTTGAGACTTTGGCTCAGTCCATATGTGCGTATGTGTGTAAGGTCCCCCATGTTTTCTGTATGGTATTTATTTTTATGTTATATATTTCTCATTGACATTTTTATGTGGATACACTGCATTTACATCTACTCCTGAAGAAGTGTGCAGTATGTATGTGGCTGCTTGGTAATGTTGTGTTTTATCACTGCCAAGTGGTTTGGCACCTCTGTTTATGCATCTCATATACGATGAATGTTATATAATTTTTATAAACTTATTGTCAAGTCACCTGAAGGCAGGTGACAGGTGCACACCGCTGGGTTCGGGGCACACCACTAAGGTTGTGAACCCTTAGCTGACTGCTGCGACTAGAGCTCAGGGTGGTGCAGGGAAGCGGAACTGCTGGAACTCTGACACAGATTGCACAGGGAGCTAGAGCATAGGTTTCCCCAGGGCACGGAGTCTAAGAGGCAGCAGGTGTTCACCAGAGCCTCTGGTAGTGAGGATGGACTTGGCTGCAACTGGATCCAGGTTGTGGCCCCCGGGGTCCCCCAGCTCACGCTCACGCTTGGCCACAGGTGGATAGAGAGAAAGCAGCAGTGCAGGATAGCAAGAAAAGGTCAGTGGGAAAGCCAAGGGTCAGGGCTACGAGCAGACAGAACCAGACAGGAGGCACGCCATGGTCGGGGTCACAGGCAGAACAGAGAAGGTAAGGAACAAGCTGAGATCGGGGTCACTAGCAGACGACGAAGGTCAAGAAAGACAAGTTCGGTACATGGGAACAAACGAAGAGCACACAGCAGAAGCAGTGATAGGCATCGCAGGCTTGCATTGCCAGGTGTTAAATAATGTTCCTAATTAGGGCCAGGGGTGGAGCCCAGCATAGGAAGGCTTACAAAAGCACAGAGGTGATGGAGGCATGGCCTCTGACTGGACACATGCAGAAAGGCTATTGCAGTTTCATGACAGTCCCCCCCCCCCCCTTATGAGTTCTCCCCCTCCCCTGCCTAGGCCCAGGCTTGGAGGGAAACCTCAAATGAACCTCCTCACAAGGCGAGGCACAGATACCTCAGATGCAGGGATTCAAGACCTTTCCTCAGGACCAAACTCTTTCCAATGCACAAGGTACTGAAGAATGCCTTTACAGAGCCAGGAATCCAGAATTAGGCTAACCTCATACTCCTGACTATCCTCAGAGACCTGAACTGCGGTAGGGAGAGGACGAGAGAACTTATTGAGGACTAAATTCTTCAGAAGGCAAACATGAAAGGAGTTTGAGATCCTGAGGCTTTTAGGGATCTACAGTTTGAAACAAACTTGCTTCAACTTAGCAATTATGGTGTACAGGCCAATGAATCTTGGGGCAAATTTTAGAGAAGGAACCCTGATGTCACGTACTTGGTGGTAGAGTCTGACTTATGCAGTGGGCAACCTCTCTTATGACCCTGGTTCCAGAACCCCTGGTAGAGCGGACAGGGAGGTCTAGAGCGCAGGGGGGTAAAAGGGCTGGATCGGACACAGATGGTGATAAGATGTCGTCCAGAAGTTCGTGCAAGACTAAAGAGTAGTGAGACAGGCTGGGTCAGTAACATGCAGGCAAGGCGGTACAGAAGGGGCAGGCAGTCGGGTGGTCGGGTGCAAGCAGGTTCAGTAACGGGCAGACAACCGAAGTACCAAGAGGTCAGGCAAAAGGATGGTCGTAGGCAAGCCGGGGGTCAGTGCAGGCAGAGTTCAAGCAAGTACAGGTTAAGCCGGGTCACAGGTAAACAAGAGGTCTTCAGAACAGATCGCTGTGGAACACGGGAATGCTGTAGAGTGGACAGCACTGATTGCAGGGTGCTGTCAGCTTAAATAGTCGTTTGGGAGCCCATGCCGGCGCATACACGCGTGCACGCACGCACGCACCGGCGCACACATGCGTGTACAAATGCTACATGCACCCACGCACGGGTCTACTGGCCCGAATTCCAGAAGCGGAGGTGGTCTCCTGACATTGCCCCCCCAAGGGGCAGCCTCTGGATGCCCAAACAGGCTTTTAGCTCTGGGTGTCTTCTCCAAAAAGATTCAACACGTTCTTCAGCATGGATGTGGTCCTCGGGTTCCATAAACTATAAGAAAAGGTGTATTCTGGGAACTGACGTTGACATGATTGTTGTGAGAGAATTCCGCCCACGGGGAATCAAATCAGGAGCAGAAGGAATGCTGTGAACTAGGCCATCGGCCGAAACGCATCTGCGTGTCTGCGGTATGGAATAAACTTAATATTCATTCAGATTGTTTGGTCGGTGTGCCGGCTCTTCTATTTTCCTCAGGAGCAGAAGGAAGACCTAGAAGAGGAACAAATTGGCCATCTTAGAGAACCGATCGATTACTACCCAAATTACCATATTCTTCTCAGATGGTGGGAGATCGGTGATAAAGTCCATGGCAATGTGAGACCAGGGCTCCTTAGGAATGGGCAAGGGCATGAGAAGACCAGCAGGAGCTTGAGTGGAGGACTTAGACTGGGCACAGACATGACAAGCTTTAACGTAGCCTTTGACATCCGAGTGGAGAGAAGGCCACCAATAGTGACGACTGATGAGCAGAAGGGATCGGAGGAACCCAGCATGGCCTGCCACCTTGGAATCATATCCCAAGTGAAGGATCTTAGCTCTTAGTTCAGTGGAGACGAAGGTCTTTCCAGGAGCAATCTTTGATTTCAGAGTGGTGGAATGGGTCAGAATACATGAGGTCAGAATGATCGGCTCAGGTTCAGGGGTGGGCTCCTCATCCAGAGTATCAAAAGACCTAGAGATTGCATCAGCCCGACTGTTACAGGAACTAGACATGTGCAGAGTGAAAATATTTGTTTCGTTTAGTTTAGTTTTGATTCGTTATTTACATAAATTTGCTTAGTTAGATTAGTTTCATTCATTTAGTCTTCAGAATTAGTTTTGTTTATTCGTTTCCAAATCGGTTTGAAATGTTTTTGAATCAATTTCGAATCGTTTTCAAATTTGAACAGTTTTCAAATTCAAATAGTTTTCCAAATTCCAAGGAGAATAGGGTGGATTGGAAAACGGAGGAATAGAATGGAAAAAGATACAATGCAACAGAGGGGAATATAACAGAAAATTATAGAATATAAAAGCTATATTCTTTTCTAGTCTATTGTTTTTTTTCCTGTTCTATTCCTTTGTTTTCTATTCTATTTTGTTGTCTTTGAAAATTGGAAAACAATTTAAATTCGAGTATTTTTCAAATTCGAATTTGAAAATTATTCCAGTTTGAAAACTTTTCGAATTCGAATTTAAAAACGATTCGAATTCAAAAAGTATTCGAAAACTATTTGAAAATGATTTGAATTTGAATTTCGTCCGAATTTTATTTTTGTTATTTCGGATACGTTTAAATTCGGTACTATTGTAATTCAGAAATTTGGATACATTCCAATTACCGAAAAACAAAAATTCATCTGAACATGTCTAACAGGAACAAGGTTTGTACGTAAACGTGAACTTAAGACGGGAAATGAAAAGACTCCACCTGGCCTGTCTGGGATTCAGTCGTTTGGCAGTGATCAGTGAAAAGTGTTATGAAATGAGGGGAGCCCTCCAAGAGATGACACCACTCCTCTAATGGCAATTTAATTGTAAGAAGCTCCCAATCACCAGTGGCATAATTTTTCTCTGCCTGCAAATTTTTTTGGAGAAAAATGCACATGGCTGACATTTTTTCTCAAAGGATTGTAGAAGCACAGCTCCTACTCCAGTCGACGACGTGTCCACTTCATTGCAAAATGGATCCCCAGGATTAGGTCTCTTCAAGAGAGGCCCAGAAACAAAGGCTTGTTTCAAAGCATTAAACGCAGAGACAGATTCAGGAGGCAAGCCCTTGGCATTCGCACCCTTCTTGGTCAAGGCAACAATAGGCGCAGCAATAGAATATTAATTCTTAATGAACCGCCTATAATAGTTGGAAAACCCAAGAAATCTTGAGGCTGGCAGGAAGAGGCCAGTCGGTAATGGCCGAGACTTTTTCGGGATCCATACGAAGACCCAAACTGGAGACATAGCATCCCAGAAACAGGGCCTCAGAACATTCAAAAGAACCTTTCTCCAGCTTGGCATACAGATTATTCTCTCTAAGGCGCTGAAGTACAACCCGGACATGGTTTCTGTGGATAAGCAGATCTTCTGAAAAGACGAGGACCTGTGAGGAAGAAGCACTTCAGCTGACTTCTTACAGAAGATGTCCCGAAAATCGCTACATGCAGCGTGCAGGGTAGAAGAAACTGAAGTGGTGGGGCAACCTTGAGTAAGCAGGATGAAAAACAGGGAGAACCCCAAGCCAGTGTCTGCCCAGAAGTCCAGTCAACGTGTGGGTAATGGAGCTGTAACCAGGGAAGACCCAATACGGCCTTGGGTTAGACAGGAAAGCATATCTCCTTCCGGTGAAGTATTCCTACCGACATCCTAACAGGCAGGGTCTGGAAGCAGATAGGGCCCCCTGGAAGAAAAGTACCATTGATCGCCCAGACCACCAGTGGAGTGGCGAGGTGCAAAAGGGTCAGTTTCAAGGAAGATGCAGTTCTCCCATCCATAAAGTTGCCAGCAGCTCCGGAATCCAGATATGCCAGGACCAAATGAGAAGAAGCGCCGACATGAAAGAACACCGAAAGCAGGAGACGTGAAGGTGATGTTTCTGGGTACAATACTCCACCTTTGAGATGTATTAGACCCGAGCGTTTCCCGGACAAAGTGGGCAAGTGTCACGAAAATTACCTTTGTCCCAACAGTAGAGACACACATCCCAGAGTTCTGCGCCTAGCACGTTCCTCGTGAGATAGTCTGGTCCGACCCAGCTGCATAGGTTTCTCAGCTGGCAGGGGATGCTCCATGGGTCGCAGAGGGGAGAGCTCAGGCTGACTAGGGACCAAGGGGTGCTGGCGTATTTTTGCTAGGGTACTCACCTTGAAGCGAATGTCGATCTGGTTACACAGGGAGATTGCGTCGTCCAGATCAGCAGGGATGGTTCTACCCACTAATTCGTCCTTCACTCTGTCAGAGAGGCCATGTAAAAAGGTTGCAACTAAGGCCTCATTGTGTCAGTTCATCTCAGCAATTTGAATCCAAAAATGGAGAGCATACTGTCCCACAGAAACATACTCTTGTCGGAGGCGTAAAAGGGTGCTGGCCACTGAAGAGGCACGACCTGATTCCTCAAAGATGTTCCGAAAGAGCTTCAAGAAACAAGACAGACTAGAAACCAGTAGATCACTCTTCTCCCACAGAGGGGCAGCCCAGGCTAAACCCTTGCCAAACAGGAGAGGAATAATGTAGGCCACCTTCGCCCCAATTGGACGGAAAGTTTTGAGGCTGGAGCTCGAAATGAATGGTGCACTGGCTGAAGAACCCCCTGCAGGCCTTAGAGTCCCCAGAGTAACAGGACGGAGCTGGTAACTGCAAATGTTTGTGGCTGCAAGTGTGACTGGAGCGGATATGGCCGCAGGTTGCGGTTGTTGAGCCGGGGGTCCTAAGGAGGCCTGAAGCTGCTCAAAGCAGGAAGCTAAATCCTGGAGAAATCGCATCACCTTGGTCTGATTACACTCCTGGATCTCAAGTCTGCGGACTATGCCCTGCAGTGAATCATCTGCGGGTAGCAGCATATCAGCGGGTCCATGGCCGATCAAACTGTCAAGTCACCTGACAGCAGGTGACAGGTGCACACCACTGGGTTCATGGGCACACCGCTAAGGTTGTGAACCCTTAGCTGACTGCTGCGACTAGAGCTCAGAAAGGTGCAGGGAAGCGGGACTGCTGGAACTCTGACACAGATTGCACAGGGAGCTAGAGCATAAGTTTCCCCAGGGTGCGAAATCTAAGAACCAGCAGGTGTTCACCAGAGCCTCTGGTGGTGAGGATGGACTTGGCTGCAACTGGATCCAGGTCGTGGCCCCAGGGGTCCCCCAGCTCACGCTCATGGCTAGCTACAGGTGAATGGAGAGAAAGCAGCAGTGCAGGATAGCAAGAGAAGGTCAGTGGGAAAGCCAAGAGTCAGGGCTACGAACAGACAGAACCAGACAGGAGGCACGCCAAGGTTGGGGTCCGGGGTCAGAATAGGGAAGGTAAGGAACAAGCCGAGATTGGGGTCACTAGCAGACAAGGAAGGTCAAGAAAGCCAAGATCAGTACACAGGAACAAAAGAAGAACACACAGCAGAAGCATACACAATGCCAAACACACAATATTGATCAGCATCGCAGGCTTGCACTGCCAGGTGTTAAATAATGTTCCTAATTAGGGCCTGGGGTGGAGCCCAGCTAAGGAAGGCTTACCAAAGCACACAGGTGAGGGAGGCACGGCCTCTAACTGGACACATGCAGAAAGGTAAGCAAACAGACAGGACATGAAATGTTATTGCAGGTTCGTGACACTTATAAAACATGTATACTTCGTACACTCTCATCGACCACAGGCGTAATTCTTCCTTGTTTCCACCCAGAGCCTGATCACATTAATAACCTTGCAAGTGGATGGACAGACAAGGAGAGTGCCATAGCCAAAACCCAGATGCCAGAATGAGGAACCAGAGCCCTAGGTGCTCTTGACATTAACTCCCCTCTGAGAAGGGGCCCCCAGACCCTTAAAGATGAGCTAGACATCCAGCACAGAATCAAACTGGGCAGAGGTCAGGGGATCAGAAAGTGAGTTGGTTAGCAGGTGACTTGTCACAGGAGCCAAGCCTGCTACAAAAACAGAATGCAGAGAGGCTTGAAAGAAAGGTTGAAAGCCCCACCTGGCCGAATGAGGCAGTCTTTTCAAAGGGTGGATTGAACTTCTTAAACAGGTTTGAATGGATGTAGTAGTAGGGTGTGGCCAGGTTACAGAAAGTCCAGAATAAGAAGAAGCAGGAGACTCAATGAGCATGGGCTGGACTGGCATAACTGGTGCAGAGGCCAACTGGGCCGCATCGCCATGTGTAGCGTCTGGCTGGATCGCATCACCAGGTGTACGGTCTGACTAGATTGCATCGTCAGGTGTAGCGACTGACTGGATCACATCGCTAGGTGTATCGACTGACTGGATCACATTGCCAGGTGTAGCGACTGACTGGATCACATTGACAGGTGTAGCGACTGACTGGATCACATCACCAGGTGTAACAACTGAATGGATCACATCACCAAGTGTAGTGGTTGACTGAATCGCATCGCCAGGTGTGGCGACTGCGGAACTTGAGGACAAGTTAGCCTGGATGTGCGTCCCAGGAAGTTTAGGCACAGGCAAGGGAAGGGAAGGAGTAGTTCAGATGGCTTGACATCTGAGGACTAGAGGAAGTTTCCAAATAGGGCTCAAGGCTGCAAGACAGCGGGTAAGTTTGGCTTCTAGGAGGATAAGATTCAGGTTGTTGCAAATGACAGGGGAGGTGGCCTGTAGAGTATTCAATAAACTTGTCAGCGTTTTTTGCTTTAACAGAGTCATATAAAGGCACATGGAGTCACACTTGGAAAAATTGCCAGGATCAGGATCTGAATAGGACTGCAATAAAGGCACATAACTGGTACTGGCCACACAAGAGTTATAAATGGGCAACTGGTCAGCAGTTTTAACAAAGTTCTGAATGCAGGTCTGGGACCAGCACCTAATATCCTCTGTAACGCAATCTATGTGCGGGTTATGGAGTTTAAGCCAGGGATACCCTAAGATAACAGGATAAGCAGGAGATGAGATCAATTAGAAGCTGATTGTCCCCCCTATGAAATTCCCCAATGGTCAGAGTAAAAGGTACCGTGCACAAGATGACCAGGCCCATGGAAAAGGGAGCGTTATCAACAGCTAAGACTGAAAAGAGTCTGTACACCTTAGTCACAGGAATCTGTAGACAGTGTGATAGGTCCCTATCAATGAAATTGCTAGCAGCACCAGAATCTATGAAAGCTGAGAGGTGATGAGAAAAATTGGCAGAACTAAGTTGTGAAGGAACAAATAGTTTATTTCCGAGGGAAGCTGACTCCGTATAGTCTATAGAGGCAGACCCCACCCGCACTAAACTCTTGGCATTTCTTGGCTTATTAGGGCAGCTGGCGACAATGTGGCCATGGTTGCCACAGTATAAGCAGAGTCCCTGAGATCTTCTTCTAGCCTTTTTCCTAGAGGATAAATGGGTAGCGCCAATTTTCATGGGCTCATCCTCCAGGAGAGGTTGAGAGGGTTCAGGAAGTGTTGATGAAGATGAAGAAGAAGGTGGTATACTGGGGGGCAAAGAAACAAACCTCTCTGCATGCCTTTCTCATAAATGCCTGCCTATACTGATGGCTACTTGCGTGGCTTCATTCACTGATTTTGGTTCAGGGTTGTGTACTAAGGAGGCTTTGATGAAGTCTGATAAGCCTAACCTGAACTTGCTTCTTAGAGCTGGGTCATTCCACCCTGAGTCAGGTGCCCAGCGGCGGAAATTTGAACAGTATTGTTCAACAGTGCAGTTATCCTGATGTGATGACCTAAGGTTAGTTTCAGCTGAGTGGGCACAGTCAGGGTCATCATAGAGCAAACCTAAGGCCTTGGAAAAGCTTCAACTGACCCTCTGGCTGGGTCATCTGTGGGGAGACTAAAAGCCCAAGACTGGGGAATACCCCTGCAACCATGTAATAATCAGGCTGATCCACTGTGCGCCAGAACCAGAAGAGTGTGGCTTAAGCTTAAAGTATAGCATACAACTATTTTTAAAGTTGGAAAACATATGGAGGTCACCAGAGAAATGGTCAGATGGATTAACCTTGGGCTCTGGCTCTGCGTTACTGCTGGAGGTGCGTTTACACGCACAGACAGTTCCTGGACTTGGTATGTCAGTTTGCAAATTTCCTCAGCAAATAAATTAGCCTGTGTAGAGTCCATCTTCACAGAATTTTTTTTTTTTTTAGTTTAAGGGCTTGTGATAATGCCACGTCTACCCCACCGCAGGTGGTCTGACACTATAGCTGGCTACTGTGTTCTTCACTTATAGCAGCCCCCTTTCCCAAAAGGCAAGCAGGCCTACTGGTACTCGGTTGTTCCCAGGACTTATACACAATACTATAGTGCCTGCCCACCACACCAGGGCAAGCGCAAACTGAGCACAGCAAACAGGTACTTGCGGTTGGCAGACAGGCAGAGTGGTTCAATGACAGTCCAGGTAAAAGGGAGGCTGAGTTCAGGGAATAGTCCAATATCCAGTCCAATGTCATACACAGGGAAATCCAAACAAGCAGAGCAAGGCAGACAGACAGGAGGTTTGATCTGGAATTACACACGTATCACTCAGTCTCTATCACAAGCATGCGAATGAGGGTTTGGCTGGCTTATAACAGGTATAGTTTCCGCCAAGAGATTGATTACTAGGTGCCCTAGGTGCTCCTGACACCTCCAAACTTTATAAAGAAAGGACCAATTTACTGTCCTTCAGACTTTAGGGGGCTAGACTGTGCCCAGTGGGAGTAAGCAATGCTTTTGATCTTTGGTATTAGGGGGAGAAATAGTTGTGGTCAGTGGGAGGAATAGTGCCTCATTTTTGTTGCCAGTGGAAGGAATCATGCCACATTGATGGCATCAGTGGAAGGACTAGTGCCCCATTGTGAATGTCAGTACCAGGAATTATGCCCTATTGTTGGCATCAGTGGAAGGAATAGAGCCCCATTGTTGGTCTCAGTGGCACAAATAATGCTGCAAGGACCAGATAAAGGGTAGCAAAGCTCCACATCCAGCCTCAGGGCTGCAGTTTAGAGACCACTGGTCTAGAGGAGTGGGAATTACTAGGCATGGGGAGTTCGGCACTGCAATGGGGGCATTTACCAATGCAATAAAAAATTTTAAAATACAGTATCGCTCGGTAAGAGGGTCCTTTTAATATGACTGTGTGGGGAACACGAAATAAAACAACAATCATTTAAATTACATGCTTTTTCCAGCATCCTTTGCCTGTAAATTACTCATGCTCTCCCATTAGCTTCTCTGCTGCTAAGACACATTGCCAAGACATCCTACTATTGTTACTATTTGAGAAAAGGCCTGCAATAACAAATAATTGTAGCTGCAAAAGTAGGGAATGTGCCCTGTGAAAAAAGACATGCAGCTTGTTATCTCTGTAGTGAATGTGGACAGAGACAGGCTGTAAATGTCATAAAAAACATTAAGATGAAAACGATGAAAAGAAGGTAAACTCCATGTTACACAGACATTTCATGGAGAAATGCCATGCAGCCATCTCCGGAATACATGTGGCCGGAAAGTGGCTGCACAGAATTTGAAGAAAATTGACAGCACCAAGATGCAAGAAACAATGAAAATGAGGTGAAAGGAGTATTTAATATGCCATTCAGTTAGGTTTTACATCTATTGTAAGAGATCATTTTCATTGGTTGCTTTGGGTCAGGCAGCTAAGATAACCCGCCTGAAAATAGAAAGTGATCCTCTATATTTTGAAGATCACTTGTTGGTACACAGTGCGATTTTCTGGCTGTATCTTTCAGCATTCAATGTAGAAGACCTTTCTGGGCAATTATTGCATCACAGCAGACACTGATGCTAACCTCCACACCTCTTAAAGTGATATTAAAGTCTATTTTTTCTTCTTTAAAAATAACCACCATGTTATATTTGCCTGCTCTATGAAATGGTTTTGCACAGAGCAGCCCCGATCCTCCTCGTCTTGGGTCCCTCTTCAGTGCTCCTGGCCCCTCCCTCCTGTTGAGTGCCCCCACAGCAAGCAGCTTACTATAGGGGCACCCGAGTCAAGCCACAGCTCCCTGTGTCCATTCAGACACAAAGCTACAGTTCAGCCCGCCCCCTCTCTCTCCTGATTGGCAACCTGACTTTGATTGACAGCAGCGGGAGCCAATGGCGCCGCTACTGTGTCTCAGCCAATCAGGAGGGAGAGTCCTGGACGGCCAAGGGATTTGTGTACTTTGCTGGATAGAGATGGGGCACAGGGAAGTATTAGGGGGGGCTGAGGGGGCTGCTGCCCACAGAAGGTTTTTTATGTATGTAGGTGAAACACATAGGATACATACAATGATTGGTTAAACACACAATTGTTTTTACTACTACCTCTCCTTTATAGGTAGAAGTTGGATTAAAAATGAATGTAGTATAGTACATCTGGTAGTTAAATAGTACATTTTTAACCACTTATGTACCCCCATATGCTTTAAAACACCAACGTAGTGGATGCTTATGTAACCAGGTGCCCCCTTGAGAGTGGCTGGTAGTAGTGGTTCACCTGATAGCTGACCTCAATCGCACCATATATCACACATTCAGAGACACTGACCAGACCCGTTCTTGTTTTTGTTGTTTTATTTAGGGGAAATAACTTGAATGGGGATAAGGGGTAACTGTGGGATGCCCAAAGAATTATGGTACAAGGATTCCATATACAGTCCTGTATATGCGCACTTCACTGCAGACCGTCCTTCTGCAGACTATTGCTTCTCTCAACTCTCCAGCACTTCAGTTGCTGACCGTTTCTCTTACAGTTCTCTCACTACACAGAACTCACAACTTAACACTTTTTTGCTTCTCTCCAGCTCAGAACTTAGTTTCCAGCCTGAAAGGAAATTTATCAGGCTTCTCTATACCTTTCTCTTGACCGCGGTTAGCACATGGTGAGGCCTACACTGTGTCAGCAGGACCTCAGGAACATCCAAATTACAGGCCAGGGATCACAGGCCCCTGAATGTGCAGCAAAGTACTCTAGTGCTAACCGGGCCCTTGACGGGCTACAACTCCCAGCCCATCCTCTTCCAGGTCCCATTAACCTGCTCTCTGCTAGTGACTCTCCTTTCCCTTGACTGGCTCCCAAGGCTCCCACAGACTGTCCACCATTCCTCTCCCAGCCTGCTCCAGCACTTTCTCCACCAGTCCTAGGGACCGTCACTCACTGCACCGGTGGATACTTTAACTTCTCTCACTCCTCCTGTAGCACCTCCGCTGTTCTCCTGTTTCTCTCGTGCTGCTCCAGGAATCACTCTCCTTCCTGGCTGCACCCGACCCCCAGGCCCCAAGGACACCCTCCCCAGAGCGGGGACGACCTCCCGGGTAAGGGCGCCTCTGCTACATCTCCAGACTTCCACCCGACACTACTCCTCCCAGATTTGGCTGTTTCAGAGTATTTAAGGAGGCCTGCCCCCTGCCAATCCTGCTTGGGGATTGGTTAGGGCTCCTTAGAATACTCCAGATGGCTCCACTCATCTCTCAGCTCTCTGACCAGAAAACCTTCTCCAGGTTTCTAGAAAGAAGTGGGAGGTTCTGCTGACCTCATCTGTTAAATCCACCCAATCCTCCCCGAGCCTCTCCTCCCAGCTCAGATCAAAACATTCAGGCCTGCACATTACAGTCAGGCCTGACTAAATTTACCTTTTCTAGCCAAAACCCTGCTAGAAAACACACCTATACTATGGGAGTGTTACACTTATTTCTGCAGTTCCATTTATAAATGCACTGCAATGATCACCCTTGGGTACTGAGCTTGCCTGTTAATGCCTGTGAACCAAGTCGTCATCAGAAAAATGGGTACACAGGCACAGTGTACAGTGCCTGTCTGAACAGCTCAGTACCTTGTGTTACCTGTGATGACCAATCACACTAGTCACAAATGTAAACAGTGTTTCTCGAAGTTGAGGAAGGGAGAATTAATGAATAAATTAGTTCCAGATTAGCAGATCCCATGGTTGTGGTTAGTGCTTAACCCTTTCACCACCTCTTCTATTTATCTCAGCTCTATCCTGTCTCTGTAGTGACCTGTATGTTAGCCCCTTCACCTTCTTTATCTGGCACATCTGTATATTAACTCCTTTATTTTCATCCTTTCTCTGTATATGACCTGTACATTAACCCCTTCACCACCTCCTTCCTCTCTGTACATTTAATGTATCTAGTGCACCATTACCAAGTTCCATATTTTAATTTCTTCAATATCTTAATTTTGTGGGCTTTCGTACAATTCTGGCAATTTTATTTGGTATGCTTCATACCAGAAGTTAAAGTGGTTGTAAAGGCAGAAGGTTTCTCTTATTTTAATGCATTCTATGCATTAAGATAAAAAAACTTCTGTGTGTAGCAACCCCCCTAATACTTACCTGAGCCCCATATCTGTCTAGTGATGTGCAGGAGTGCTTAGGCAGTCCAGAATTCTCCCTCCTGATTGGCAGAGACACAGTAGCACTCGACAGGAGGGAGGGGCCAGGATCACCATAGAGGGACCCAAGAAGAGGAGGATCTGGGCTGCTCTGTGCAAAACCACTACACAGAGCAGGTAAGTATAACATGTTTATTATTATTAATGAGAAAAATGAATGGTTATTAAATTTCGCCAATAAAAACCCTGTCTATCAAAATATATAAAATGAATTTGGATAGAGCAACCCTTCTCAATCTTTTTACCCTAGAGCAGTGGTCTCCAAACTGTGGTCTGAGGGCTGCTTGCTTGCTTTTATCTGGCCCTTTGGGTCTTAGTCCTCCCACTGATATGAGACACTATTCTGCCAACTGACATCAGCATTGGGGCAACATTTCTCCCATTGACAGCAACAATAGGGCACTTTTTCTCCCAATGATACCAATGGTGGGGCACTTATTCCTCCACCTAAGACTAAATGTGGTGATGTTTACTCCCACTGATGCCAGGAAAATGTCCACTCCTGCTGACCACTGTCCGGCACTCTGACCCTTTGTTTAGAAAGTTTGGAGACCTCTGCCCTAGAGGAATCCTTGAAATAGTTTTCCGGTCTCAGGGAACCCCTGGTAAGATCAGTCTATAAAAAGTCATTGGGGAAATGCCCCTTACATTGGTGGTGGTAAGTGGGAAGCATGCCCCCCTACAGGGGTGGCCAGAATAACACCACTGTAGTCATGTTACCTGTTCTACTAGGCAGCATTCGATCTGGAATTATGCAGGCACCATCAGATGGGAGCTCAGTTAGCCACAGCTCAAGGCAGGTCAGTTAGCCACAGCTCAAGGAACCCTTAGATGTCCCTGGAGGAACCTAGGGTACCATAGAACCTTGGTCGAGAATGGCTAAGGCAGAGTGATGCATGACGGAGTAATTGAAAAACTATCACAGCACTGAAAACTGGTAGTGAAGGGGTATTACAGGCTGGTACTGATGGGGTTTATATACAGTTGTGCTCATAAGTTTACATACCCTGGCAGAATTTATGATTTGTTGGCCATTTTTCAGAGAATGTGAATGATAACACAAAAACTTTTCTTTCACTCATGGTTAGTGTTTGGCTGAAGCCATTTATTATCAATCAAGTGTGTTTACTCTTTTTAAGTCATTATGACAAAAGAAACTACCCAAATGACCCTGATCAAAAGTTTATATACCCTGATGATTTTGGCCTGAAAACATGCACACAAGTTAACACAAGGGGGTTTGAATGGCTATTAAAGGTAACCATCCTCACCTGTGATCTGTTTGCTTGTAATTATTGTGTGTGTATAAAAGGTCAATGAGTTTCTGGACTTCTGACAGACTCTTGCATCTTTCATCCAGTGCTGCACTGACGTTTCTGCATTCTGAGTCATGGGGAAAGCAAAATAATTGTCAAAGGATCTGCGGGAAAAGGTAGTTGAACTATATAAAACAGGAAAGGGATATAAAAAGATATCCAAGGAATTGAGAATGCCAATGAGCAGTGTTCAAACTCTAATCAAAAAGTGGAAAATGAGGGGTTCTGTTGAAACCAAACCACGGTCAGGTAGACCAACTAAAATTTCAGCCACAACTGCCAGGAAAATTGTTCGGGATGCAAAGAAAAACCGACAAATAACTTCAGGACTCTCTGAAAACATGTGGTGTCACTATTTCAAGATTTACAATAAGGAGGCACTTGAAGAAAGATGGGCTGCATGGTCAAGTCTCCAGAAGATAACCATTACTACGCAAATGCCACAAAATATCCTGCTTACAATACGCCAAACAGGACAGAGACAAGCCCCAAACCTTCTGGCACAAAGTCATTTGGAGTGATGAGACCAAAATTTAGAGAGGAGTCAACAAGGCCTGTGAAACACGGAGGTGGATCGCTGATGTTTGGGGATGTGTGAGCTACAAAGGCACAGGAAATTTGGTCAAAATTGATGGCAAGATGAATGCAGCATGTTATTACAAAAAAAAAATTCTGGAGGAACATTTGCATTCATCAGCCAGGAAGCTGCGCATGGGACGTACATGGACATTCCAACATGACAATGATCCAAAACACAAGTCCAAGTTGATCTGTCATTGGCTACAGTAGAATAAAGTGAAGGTTCTGGAGTGGCCATCTCAGTCTCCTGACCTCAATATCATTGAGCCACTCTGGGGAGATCTCAAACGTGCAGTTCATGCAAGACAGCCAAAGAATTTCCAGGAACTGGAAGCTTTTTGTAAAGAGGAATGGGAAGCTTTACCATCTGAGAAGATAAAGAGCCTCATCCACAAATACCACAAAAGACTTCAAGCTGTCATTGATGTTAAAGGGGGCAATACACGGTATTAAGAACTGGGGTATGTAAACTTTTGATCAGGGTCATTTAGGTAGTTTCTGTTGTCATTATGATTTAAAAAGAGTAAACACAGTTGATTGATAATAAAAGGCTTCAGCCAAACATTAACCATGAGTGAAAGAAATGTTTTTGTGTTCTCATTCATATTCTCTGAAAAATGGCCAAGAAATCATAAATTCTGCCAGGGTGTGTAAACTTATGAGCACAACTGTAAGTCTATACATTAGTAGACCAAAACAAGATAACCTGAGAAAGTAGGGATTTGAGGGATTTGATTCCCAAAGATGGACAGTTGAGTGCTGAGCTTGAGGAGCTTCAGATATCTCCCTGCTTGTCCTTCGCCCATGCTTGCTGGAATGCTTACTGGACTCACCGTTGCTTTCCTTGTGAGTCTCCTAGATTGTACTGTATAATGTAAATCTCTACCTACACTCTGTTTGTCTAATCACAGATACCTTCAAACTAAACATTACGGCCAGGGGAAAGCTGTGTAAACAAAGATTGTTATGACGGGTCATCAATCATGTCGGGGGAAACCAGAGGGCATATTGTGCAAGAGAGACATTCGTCTCATCTACAGTTTCCACCTTCAAAAAATGCAAAACAGTAAAACTGTTTATTTGACATTGGTCTTGACCCCTAGACTTTAATGTTCTCTCAGACAAAGGACAAGAACAAAAACACATTTTTCGCTCGCTCACTGTTTCAAAGCTGGGGGGGCGACAGGTAAAAGGTGAAAGAAACGGTTCAAGACTTTTTTTTTTCTCTCTTGCAAAATGCATTTTTCAGCGCCATACCGATCTCGGTAAAACGCTTCGATCCAAAGCACTTTACCATGTGACCAGCCGTGACCAATCACGGCTGGTCACAGTGTAACACAGGAAAGCCGTTTAACGGCTTCCCTGTACTCAGGTCTGCAGACCTGAGGAGTGGAGAGCCGATCGGCTGCATCCCTGACAGGGAGGGTTTGTGCTGATGATTTATCAGCACAGCCCTCCCTCAGATCGCCACCCTAGACCACCAGGGAGCCTGCCCAGGGACCACCAGGAATGTGCCCACCCAGGACCACCAGGGAGCCGACCAGGGACCACCAGGGAGCCAATCTGGACCACCAGGGAGACCCCCCTAGACCACCAGGTAAGTGACATAGTGCCCAGTGTGGATGGCACACAGTGCCACCTTCAGATGCCACCCTAGACCACCAGGGAATGAGCCCCCTATCAGTGTATATGCCCACCAGTGCCCACCAGTGCCCCTATCAGTGCCCACCAGTGCCCCTATCAATGCATACCAGTGCCACATATCAGTGCCCACCATTGCCACCTACCAGTGCGCACTTATCAGTGCCCATCAGTGCCACATATCAGTGCCCAGTTCCGCCTATGAGTGCCAATCAGTGCTTTCTATTAGTGCCCATCAGTGCCGCTTAGCAGTGTCCGTCAGTGCTGCATAGCAGTGCCCATCAGTGCTGTATATCAGTGCCACCTCTCAGTACCCGTCAGTGCTGCTTATCAGTGCCGCCTAACAGTGCTCATCATCGCTGCATATAAGTGCCTCATCATCAGTGCCGCCTCATCAGTGCCAATCAGTACTGCCACATCAGTGCCCGTCAGTGTAGCCTCATCAGTGCCCACCGGTGATGGAGAAAATGTACTTATTTACAAAGTTTTGTGACAAAAATAGAATTTTTTTTTTTTTT
>BLSH010347824.1:257898-270758 GCA_018402905.1 Glandirana rugosa
CGATAACGGAGGGCGACGACAGTTAATTTCAGTTCCTCGGTTACTCCTCTCTCTCCCCCGCCACGGTTCGGTTTAGAGACACAGACTTACCGGTGTGTCTCGTCCCGGACCGAACCCGAACGATTTTTGAAATGTCCGGGTCCCGGTCCGTGCCACGGACACCCGAAAGTTCGGTACGGACCCGAACGTTACAGTCCGGGTTCGCTCAACACTAATCACCACTCAAACCCAAGGAGGTCATACGGTACGGAAGTGGTTAAAAATAACAAACATGTCATACTTACCTGCTCTGTGAAATGGTTTTGCACAGAGCAGCCCAGATCCTCCTCCTCTCGGGTCTCTCGCTGGCCCCTCCCTCCTGCTGAGTGTCCCCCCCACAGCAAGCAACTTGTTATGGGTACATAACATGGCTGCTGCTCTGTGTGGCCATTCAGACACAGAGATTTGGCTTGGCACCGCCCCCTCTCTCTCCTCATTGGCTCCTTGACTTTAATTGACAGCAGCGGGAGGCAATAGCGCTGCGCTGCTGTCTTAGACAATGAAGAGGAAGAATCCTGCACAGTTGAGGCTCTTGTGCAACATCACTGGATCTAGATGGGGCTCAGGTAAGTATTAGGGGGGCTGAGGGGGGCTGCTGCACACAGACAGTTTTTTATTTTAATGCATAGAATGCATTAAGTTAAAAAAAACCTTCTGCCTTTACAACCACTTTAATTTCACTCTCCCTGTTGACATTTCGTTGAAAAGGCAAAATACCAATGGAGACATCGGATTTTCAATGACGTTTACCGCCCCTGCCCCATGGCTGCGCACTACTCAAAAATAAATCTACAGAATTACCCATGTTATGGAGATGAGAAGAGGAGGAGGTGTTATGCAGCCCTGTCCTAGGGTGACAATGCTGCTCCTCTATAGACAAAGGATATTGATTGAGCATTTTTCTCCTAGAACAGATAACATGTTCCTAGCCGGATCACCAGCTGAAAATAAATAGAAAAGCATGAAGAAAGAAAACTAATGTAGCCTCCATATGTAAGGGCTGGTAAGCCACAATACATTGCAATTTTGATCTTGGGCCTAGATATGCTTTAAGTGTTCTTAAAGTTCTCCTTTAAATCCATGTCTTTTTAGCAGTGTGTGTGCACCCTCGGCATTAACTGCCTTATTTGTTATTAAATCTGCTGACCCTGAGCCAATAGGCTGAAGTAAAGCTTTACTTGGCCGCTTACTCGCCTCTATTGCCAACCCTTTAAATTGAGAATGAACATTTAACAATAATAAAGAGTCTGTTTTTTTTGTGTTTCTGCTCTGCCGCTTGCTCACAGTGAGGAGCTGATACTCTACAATATGAGTCTGGCTCTGGCTTGAATGGCTACAAATACAAATGCCTCCTCCCTTTTTAATGATCTAAGTCATTTCCAGAGATCTGTCTTGGATTCTGCTTTTTATAGGAATGCCAACTGTGGGATTTCATCTGCAGGCAAGTGTATGGAATTCTGTAGGCCACCAAGACATGCTTCAATGGTTTGCAGAGATGCCGGCAGGCTTTTGATTTTTTGCATTGAGTACAGAAGGGGTCCTTATGATCATTTTAGATTTTAGGAATTGTCTGTGATACCAGGTTCTGCTCCCATGGGCTTAGCTCACACCTCAATGCAAAAGCCATCATAGCAGGGTTTCCAACTCATCCTTATCTAAGAAGATCTTCTACCGAAAAAAGCAAGGTCCACTGTAGAAATCTGGGATCCCACACTCATTATTAATAGTGGTCTAAAAATTAAAAAAACTGTGGGAAAAATGAGAAAATATACTTACCTCCTGCCTATGGCACATAGGTGAGGGTGACATCACAAATCTTCCATGGAGATCCTGGGGAATACTGAGAATCCTAAGACTTACAAGAAGAAATTGCTTTGTCATATCCATATTAAATTTATATCCATATTAACTTTAACAAAGACCCAGAAGGAGTTGCAACCTGTTACCTATGTATAGCACTTTTATGTGTACCTGGAATAATGCTTTTAGCCTCTTCTTTACCCCTTTAAATGGGTATTTATGCCCAATGAGTGGACTTCCCAATCACGTGACCACAGCTCCCGATGATGACTGAAGACAGCCCAGGTACTGTGCAGGTAGCATGCAGTGAACATGTTCTCAGCACAGAGACCTTGGTCGTTCATGGCTGCACATGTGTGATTTGTGGTGGATAAAACTCACCCTCTTTGCTGTCACACATATGCAATACATGGGTGGCAAGAGGTTAATAAACCAAATAAAGGCTTGATCTGACCTCTTACTGGAAGTGCTGATCACTAAGTACTTCCTGATAGGCTGTGCTCTCTGTTTGCATTTCAAAGTTTTATTTTATACTTTTATTGGAAGTTACTAGTAATCCATAAAAAAGCCAACAGTCAGTGTCTCAGCACCACAAGCAGGCGCTTTCCAGGATCGCCAGATTACTGACAAAAAGGGCTGGAGCAGTACAACTATATATGTAATAAAAACTAAAATAGTCAGCAAGTTGGCTATGCTATCTCATGGTTTAGGCTGAGTTCACATATGTGCGAATTGGGTGCAGGTTTCCCCACATCCAATTCTCATGACATACAAGTGTGACCAGCTCTCAATGGAGCCGGTTCACACAGGTCCAGGGCAGCCGTGGAGCAGATTGCAAAAGGGTCATGTGTGTGTTTGGGTCTAGTTCAGGTGCGAATTCAGGCAAAAATTCGGACCTGAATTGCACCTGAACCGGTGAGCAGACATGCACCGGACCCCAGGCATGAACCTGCAGCGGCACATATATGAACCCGGCCTTTGCTTTGAGTTCTGATTGGAATGTAACAGGTAATACATATTTAGTACAGATATTATCTCACATGTCTAATGTAGCACCCTGGTCTTAGGCAGTGTTGCTAACAAATTTAGTTTGCTAGGTGGTAACTTGCCTGGCTAATTGTTAGGGGGGATCCACTAACTTTTCCCTAAATCTGGATTGGATGCACCTCTGTCTTCTCTCACTAGGTGGCATTGTTGCCTGTGGCATTAGAATGACAAGGGCATAGTGAATTCAGACTAGAAGTGGATAGGTTGTTTCAGCCAATTGGCATTGGTTTTCTTTGGCCCCTTGGCCTGCTGGGAGAGTCTATTTATTCGGGAAGAGTCAGGTGATCGGGGCTCTGTTCAATAAAAAACTTCAGTGCCAAAGGATTAAAATAAATGCAGTAGTCACAAAATCGTTACAATCAGCTGCAGTGATAAACTTGCCAATAGAGCAAATGCACAATAGATGATAGTAATTAGAGTTGAGCGAACCCGAACTGTAAAGTTCGGGTTCGTACCGAACTTTGGGGTGTCCGTGACCCGACCTCGGACATTTGAAAAAAAGTTTGGGTTTGAGTTCTGGGTTCGGGTATTTGATCGTGCATGTTGAATAGCTGCAGGACAGCCAATCAACAAGCGTTTCACTGGTTTTCCCTAGAAGCCATCAAAGCCATGCCTACTAATGGCATAGCTGTGATTGACCAGTGCATCATGTGACCCAGCCTCTATATGAGGCTGGAGTCACAGTGCTGCATGTCACATGATCTCTGGGTAGTGTAGGGAGAGGATGCTGCAGGTGCTGTGAGGGACAGATTGTAGATAGATAGATAGGTAGAGATTACTACTACTACTGCTTTTAGGGACAGATTGCAGATCTCATCCTGCATTACAGAAATATCTGACTGGACTAGGTAGAGTCTACTGCTTAGAGGGACAGATTATTGTTCTAAAATCATCTCCTAGTTCTATAGGGTCAGGTTCCTGCTGTTGCTGTAAGGGACAGATTATTGTTCTAAAAGCATTGTGCAGCTCTCTAGCACTTTCCAGGACTCTTTTACAGTCATTTTTTGTGCCGAAAAGTTCGGGTCCCCATTGAATTCAATGGTGTTCGGGGTAAAGTTTGGGTCAAGTTCGGTACCGAACCCGGACTTTTTTCCGAATTTCGGCCGAACCCACCGAACCCGAACATCCACGGGTTCGCTCAACTCTAATAGTAATATCATCTATCTGTGCATTTGCTTGGCTCTGTGCCACCTGGACAGCTGTCTGGGCAGATGTGTGTTACAAGGCTCTGGGTTGCTAGGCTTGCCATAGGAGACAGCAGTTCTACGAATACAGTTGCTGCAACCAGCTTAAAGGCCCTCCACCTGTATATCTGTCTGCCAATTGCTATTGCATCTGCCTAAGGGTGTCCTGGCCCTAACCCTCTCGCCACCAGTTATGTTCAAGAGACAATAGATCTCTTTTTCTTGCAATCAAAAGTGACTGACGCCCATGTTTCCAACTTGCATTACACCCACCCAAAAGATGTCAGCTCTCCCTAACTTTGGAGGTCACCACTAGGCCTCTAGGGGTCAGGGACACGGTTACACTACTTTTCTGTTTCCTTCAAAAGACTGTATTTTGCAAGATCATATAGTGAGAATATTTAGCTGTTATTACTTTAACTTTTTTATTTCATATACTTAACGTGGTTGTTAGGCCACTTGTATAAAAAAGCTCCCATCCCCTCTGTATTATAACAATAAGTTCCCCTGTGTCTGTGTTATATCATAAATATGCTTATCTGTACTGATAATACACCGTCTTCCTGCGATCAGTTGCCTCCTAT
Organism: Glandirana rugosa; assembly: GCA_018402905.1. Taxonomy (NCBI): domain Eukaryota; kingdom Metazoa; phylum Chordata; class Amphibia; order Anura; family Ranidae; genus Glandirana; species Glandirana rugosa. The sequence continues at coordinate 262,553 of BLSH010347824.1, forward strand.
CTCCTCTCCTCTGTCTAGCTGACAGTTCAAGCGGGTGAGGCCGAGCACTGCCCGCATCAGCCGGGGAGGAGAGGATAGAGTAGAGACAGAGCCGAGGAATCACATGATTGCAGGGAGCCGTTGTGTTATCAGTACAGCATATTTATGATATAACAGAGACACAGGGGAACTTATTGTTCTAATACAGAGGGGATGGGAGCTTTTAATGTTAACTATGGGAGCAGCAGGAGCGGGGGGGGCGCTGACACTCAGAGAGGGGATGGGGGAAAGGAGGGGGGAGAGGGCATGGGAGACAGAGATCAGGGCTGCGGCTGGCGGAGGCACGTACTGACTCCGGTGTCAGAGCTCAGCAGCCCTGATATATCGGAGTCAGCGTACAGGGCACGGTAGAAACTGGCAGGATCAGACAGTTATTACCGATGATGCAGGGGTTCAAATGACACAGTACAACATGCTTTAAGGGTACAGGATCTGATTTTTTTTTTTGGGTTAACAAATGCTTTAAACTGATTGTAAACTATCATCTTGTAAAACAGCCAATTCAATTTAAAATTGAAACAAAAGGTAAAACATTTGTGTATAGATATATAAAAAAAACATTATAAAAACCTTTTTCCTTTCTTTTCTAAGTGATCACATTTCCTCTGCTCCCTCTGTTCTCAGCTACATAAGAGCTGGGGGGAGAAGCAATAATACAATGAGCTTCTCATTGAGTGGCAAGGAGGTGGATCAGGACAAGTCTGATCATTGTAGGAGAGCAGGCTGAGTTCCCAGCATAGCTAGAGAACTGACCATGGTGTATTTTCCTGCTTAGTGTGGTCAGTTTTAACAGGAAAGCAGAGGGACTGGCAGGAACACCAGGGATTTCACACAAAGCAAGCAATATGATGAGAACAGGCGACTTTCTCATGCAAGTACATGGTACAGCAGGCACATATCAGGAATATAAAATGTTGCACCGTCCTCCTGGGCATAACATTTACAAAATAATAAAAGTTCTCCTGTATACTAAGCTAAGAATTCATAGTTCCTAGAAAGTTTGTTGCATTCCATTATAGTACCTGTATGCTCAGCTGTACTTCAGGTGGGTGTGTGGGCAGTGGGAAAGATAAAAGTGCATCAGGATTGAAGTTCACAAAATTGCTTGGGAAGTCTCAGAAGCCTCTGGGAGGTACCTAGCTGCTTCACAATCCTTAGAGTGCACCAGATTGTATGCAAGGTTTATATTTGCATGTGTATTTTTAGCCAGCTAAGGTTGTGTGGCTCTCCCTATAGTGGCCTGGTGGTAGTGCAGGCTGTGATAATTGTATCATAGTGTTATCTTACCTTCCCAAGGCAAGCTATCTCCACATTCCTCCTCCACCCAATAAGGCTCCAGTTAGCAAGTCACTGTGGACGTGATTCTACAACTTTGGTAGCAGCAGTGGGATATTAATCTACATGTTGTTCACAATGTGCATGTTGTTTATGGTCGTTACATGAGTCCAAACTGGGAAACTTTATATTCTTGGGACAATCTTCCAGGATGGTGGTTGGTGTCCAACAACGTTGGATGAATGGTGGTACCTCGGGTATCAGCTTCCCTAAACCCTGTACTATCTGTACCATCAGCCTTGACAGATAGATAGATAGATAGATAGATAGATAGATAGATAGATAGATAGATAGATAGATAGATAGATAGATAGATCTCTTCCCTCTACAGCTCACAGGAAGGAAAGTTACACAACAATACATATAAGATCAGCACCTTTTAATATTATAAAATAAGACTTTTATTACATTGCATAATAAATTGTATATAAACATTAATGGCTAGAGCTAATTCCCATGAAAACTAGAACATTGGCGATAGGCACGTCTAGTAGCACTGTTAATTTGTATCGTCTTGAGCAATCATAATAACATGAATTTCAACATGAAACATCATTCCAGCATTACCATTAATGCTATTCATGTCTTCTATTGAAGTCCAGCGAAATTTAAGTTAATTGACTGATTTTATCAAATTTAGTACAAAGCATTTGTATGAATACACTTATCTGGGCAACAAGCTTTGCGTGATATTCCATAGGGAATGCTTTTTCATCTACCAGTTGTATGGGATGTCAAGGCTGGGTCCTGGTTGGGAGATATGTTTCTCCATTGTTTGGGTTGTGGTTCCTTTAAGGGGGAACGACAGAGCATGGAGTTGTGACAAATGCAGATGCTAGACCCCTGCCGTTCTCACAAACTTGTGACAAAGGACTGGCCAATCTCATGCCATGCTGTAACTTACATAACAATGCCACTCTCAGCTGCCCCTGCACAAAGATTTTCCAGCTTACAGGACCACAATCTAGGTGTCAGCTGCCTGAGATAGATTTTCACTGGGTGAAGTTAATTAACCACTTCAGCCCCGGAAGTATTTCCACCTTTAGGACCAGAGCAGAGTTTTTATCTTTTTTAAAATTTTTTACAAGTAATGGCAGCGTTCTGCGATTTTTATTGGGACTGTGATATTGCAGTGGACATGTCGGACCATTTTGACACCTTTTTGGGACCATTAGCATTTATACAGCGATCGGTGCTATAAAAATGCACTGATTACTGTGTAAATGCCATTGGCAGTGAAGGAGTTAACCTGGAGGGGGCGCTCTAAGGGTTAACTGTGTTCCCTCAGTGGGTTTTAACTGTATGGGGGCTGGGCTGGCAGGGGGAGGGGAGTGATCACGGCTTCCGTATACAGGAAGCCTGTGATCACATCCATTCCCCCTCCGTCAGAACGGAGATCCATGTTTACTTACACAGACCTCCGTTCTTTCACTGCAGGGGGCCATCGTGGGTAGCCGGTGGAGATCGAGTCCACCCTACCCGCTCCCTGGCCCCCCCGGAACACAGTGATACAATACTAGTTATCGCGGCCGCCGCCATGTGACAGCGGTTTGCGACAACGAGCCACTTTGTCGCCGGCGGGCGGTCGGCAAATGGTTAAGCAATTAACCCTTTAAACGTCCACCACCCCCTTTTTTCAGAGAAAGAGAAAACTCACAATCTTAGCAATAACAACTATGATTTTAGAATAATCATCTGTAACACACACTGTCACCACAGACAGGTATGTTCGGAGATTTATACTACAGTAGCGCTCTTCAAGAGACCAGGACTTCTTTTAGTTTGCATTAAAAGTTTCAGGCCTCATGCACACTGCTGCCTCTAAACGGATGTTTAGAGGCATTTGGGCGTTTTTTCCAGCTGCCCCTGAACTTATCTAATGTTATCTTATCATGTACACAGGGTAGTTTAAGGTCGTTTCCAGGCAGTTGAGTTTAGATGCTTTTTTGGAAAGCAAAAAAATGCTTTCAGAGGCAACTGAAACGCCAAACACCTGCAACAGCTTGTAAACGTGCCTAAATGCCTAACTCGCGTTTAGCAGCGTCTTGTTTAGAGCCGTTTGTCATTTTAAAAAAAAATGCTTCTAGACGCCAAAACACGGCTAAACGTGGCATGTAAAAAGCGGCCAAACGTTTTAAGCTTCGGCTTCTAGCTGTCAAAAAAATCGTTCAGGGGAGGTTGAAAAAGTGTCCCGTGTACATAAAGCCTTAGAGAAGATTTCAACAGGATTTCAATAAAGAAACAATAAAAGCAACAAACAAATAAAAAGGAGTTGAAAATGAAGAGTATTTAACAATGTCCTAGTTTGCAGAGTCCAATGAATAAACAAACAAAACGGTACAGTGGCTCTCTCAAGTCCGGTTAGGTGTTCCTTAGTTTGATGGTAAAACGAGAGCTGTCACAATGGAGTCGATTTACTAAAACAGGAGCACTCAGAATCTGGTGCACCTGTGCATTTGAGCCAATCAGCTTATAACTTCAGAGAGTTCAATTAAAGCGCAGTTCCGCCCAAAAGTGGAACTTACGCTTTAAGGACGCTTAATCCTCATTTTTTGGGGGGGAGTGGGTACCTAGCTTTGACAGGTACCCAGCTCCCACTTCCGCTCCGGACGCCTAGGCGACTCCCCCCCCCCCCCTCCTGCAATCTTCTGGCACATGTGACAGGTCCTAGAAGATTGCTTGGCCATTCAGGACACGGGAGAGGCGGGGGGAGAACCAAGGCTTCGGGCGGCCGCATTGCTGGACCATGGGACAGGTACTCTGTTTATTAAAAGTCAGCAGCTACACAGTTTTAGTAACTGCTGACTTTTAATAAACAGAAAAATGAGTGGAACTCCGCTTTAAGCTTTGGCAATGAAACCTGGAAGCTAATTGGTTTCTATGCAAAAGTTCATCAGACTTTGCACTCTCCAGCTTTAGTAAATAAACCCCAATGTGTTGGCATTCCCATTTTTATCTGGTATCAAAGAGGTGTTGACAGAGACCATCTGACCAATTAAGCATCTGAGGAGGTTTGCTGGGATGTCCCCACATTTATGACCAGGTTCCAGATACAGTTTTCTATGGGTATTCATATCTCAGAATACCTACTGTTTGCAGCCGGCTAACATGCATATTATTGTCCAGCATTAAATTAACTTCACAATGGATATAGATATGGCAGGTCTCGGATATCTATTGCTCATAAGAGGGGTGTGGGGGCCTAATCCACTCTGGTACCTCCTAGCCTAGGGGTATTTGGGCTCCAAATGCTACAAATTAACTGATGAAGGTGAATATGCCTTTATCCTGGCTGTGCTATTATTATTTCATGAGGTATGACATATAATGAAGTTTTAGAGTCTTGGCTACAAACCTGCCTATCAGAGATGTGGATTGCTATGGAGTTTACGATAGGGGATAAGGCTGCAGATATCTGTTAAAACTCCAATCACTCAAGCTGGGCAAATCAGACATTTTTATTAGGGTTAAACAGAGATGTGGATTTGGGTAATGGGCACAAGAGGGTCTCAATTTTTCCTCTCAAGGATCTGATAAGAAAATTCTGGTATGGGTTATGTATTGCATGAACTGGAGGAGGAGTGAAGGGGAAGGTCACTGCAGCTGTGTCTCTGGTTCAACACAGAAAAAACAGTGACAAATAAAATGCAGTGGCTGTATTTTGAAAAACATGGCTGCCACACACAGTATGCACGACCATTACAGGAGTTCTCAGGGACTTTCACCTGTGCAGGGTGAAGGATTTCAGGGTAATATACCAACAGAGTTCAGCCACAAAAACAGGACTTTAATTATTCTGCCAGGAACAAATAGTTTGATGGAGAAAAGAAAATACAGTAAAAATAATGTCCATTAAAGATTAGACATACAAATACAAAACGTTACAAAACCTTAAGTATGGTTGTGCAGGTGTAACATTAAGAAATACCAGCAATGTGTATGGTGTATATGTTTCACAAATATTCCTGCTTCATCAGGACCTTGAATACTTGACCAAAAGATGGTAAAAGACTTGACCAAAGATGGACACACAAAACCAAATACACAAATAGAAAATGCAAACTTGATACAAGCACAGAAACTGTGAATCTGTCCATGACAACAGGATTCTGGGGTGATCCATTAAAAAAAATGGAAAACTGATTCACAATCTTCCAAAGAGTACTTCGACTTAATATGGGTCCCTGAAATTTTGAGGTTTGGTAAGGTCTTGGTTGGGAAGAGCCTCCAACCCTGACTATGGGTACTTTGGACATAAAAAGGCTAACACAACTGTGAGAGAAGGCTGTGAGAGGGATGTGGGCCATTTATATCTGCCAAGGCGCTGTTGGGCTTTTGTGACTTTTCTGAACCCCTGGAGCAGATGGGGACTTTAAACCCTGTTGTGGGACAAGGTGATGCTAGCAGTGAGCCAAAGTTTTGTTTTTGTTTTTTTTCCCGGAGTTATTGGCCATTTTGTTTATTTAACAATGAAAATAAGTTACTTTATTTTTGAAGAATTAAAAATTGTTTGTTTTTACAAAGAAGGCTAGCTAGTGATCTGGACCTTCAACTATCACACAGTATACACTGTATTCTACTATGTACATGACATTTCAGATATGCAGCAGCAACACTGGATCATATGACAAGAGGTTGCAGACTCACACTTGAGTACATATGAAGGATTTCAAAATCCAACTGCAGAGTATTATCTAAAACTCAGATTACCATATGTTCAATCACATGAGTTTTCTGTAGGCTAAGCAGTTCACTGAGAATACTTTGGAACTGTTTTTTTTTTTTAAAGGCTATAGTTTGCCTTGGCATGCAGCTGCAACTCACTACAATGTAAGTCAGTTCAATGCAGCTCCACAAACTGAGGCTGTCACTGCTGAGCCCCAGCGGTGATCTTCAGAATTCAGAACACTATGCAGAGACGGCCGCAAGTTCCCCACAGTAAAGAACCAAGCTGAGCCATGAATTTATCTGAATTGTTTTTAAGTGAGCTATGCCGTCTGCCACCCTAAGTGTGAGCTCTGGGGATAAACCTATAACACAATGCTCTGCATAGCTCACATAGCTTACTCTACTGACAGATGTAAAACAGACTGCTGGCTACTGACTGCTCCCTAGACAAGAGACAGGAACCCCAGGAGATAGGAAGAGGACAAGTGAGACAAAACAGTCACAATTTATTCCTAGACTTCAACCGCCCTGAAATAAACATTTTATGTAGTGCGTTTATAAAGTTTGCTTTTACAGCAAGTCTTTACTTTTTTCAGTTTCAAATATAAATGAGAATGTGATCAATGTCAATTATCTTATCTAAGTTAGTCAACATTAAAGCTTAACTCCAGGCTCCAAGGGCTATTCCCCAAATTAATCTCTGAAGTGGCCTCTGCTGGCTATATTTTTTCCTTGTTGAATTTTTGCATTGCCTTCATCGAATCTTTCAGTCAAGGCATGTGATGCTGCTAGATGATCTATACTGATGCAGAGAGCAGTGCTGATGTGATACCATTAGCACCCCTTTCTGTACTAGCACACAGTGAATGGAGGGAGATGCTCCCTCAGGGGTGGGGCCATGATGCCCTACACTCACAGGATGTGTTCAGTGTTTTGGGTTAAAGTGGTTGTAACTTTGAAAAAAAATTCACTGCCAGACCCTCTCTTTTATCCAGCCATCCTACACAGTGTACATGTTTGTTGAAAACAATGCCTCTATATACCCTTCTTCAGATCTCTTTTGGCCAGTCACGTGACTCTCGACCGCTCTACGGGCTACAGTGGGAGGGTCATCTGACCACTGTGCTGGTCGCTCAGCCCCTCCCACTGTAGCCCTTAGATGGGTGAGGTGAGCGTGAGCAGCCAGAAGAGATTTGAAAAAGCGTGTACACAGTGTGTTTTGGCTGGATAAAAGAGAGGGGCTGCCAGTGGAATTTTTTTGAGTTTACTTTGCTACTAATAGTCGCGGGGGGGGCGGAGACACACACACACACACACACACACAAGCTGTCAGGCAGGGAGGGAGGGCTAGAGAGCAGAGCAGCGGATAACAGAGGTACGTAAACTGACCACGGTAATCAGGGCTCAGCAGCCGTGATTACTGTGGTCAGCACACCAAGGGGGACACAGGAACAGGCAGGATCAACCAGGTTTTTTACAGCTTACAAAGGGACAGATTAGACAGCACAAGCACTGTGCTGTTTAACCTGCTATAAGGGAACAGGATCTCTTTTATTTTATTTATTTTTTTAGGGTTACAACTAGAGTTGAGCGAACACCTGGATGTTCGGGTTCTGCTGGTCCGTCCGAACTTCGGGAGAAAGTCCGGGTCCGGGTCCGGACGGAACCCGAACGATCGCACGGACAACGAACCCCATTGAAATCAATGGGGACCCGAACTTTTAGGCACAAAAATGGCTGTAGGAAAGTCATGGAAAGCCCCAGAGGGCTGCAAAAGGAAGTAAAATGGGGGTAAGGGTAGGGCAAGTGCCCTACAAAAAAATGGGGACAGGGAAATAACTTTAAATATTTTTAAAAAAATAAAAACTTAAAAAATGCAAAAATGGAGGTGAATGTGGATCATCTTCAAACTGTGTCTGAAAAGTATTAATTAACGGTAGAAGCCATATAACTGTTCTAAAATCATCTTCAAACTAGGGCAAGTGCCCTACAAAAAATGGGGAGAGGGAAAATAAATTAAAATCACATTTAAAAAATGGGAAGGGGGGTGGATGTGGAGTAGGAGTCTAGAGGTTGACTAGGCCGTGACCGTGGAAGTGGCGGTGGTAGAGGAGTAGGAGGTAGCCAACATGGTCTTTTTTTTTTGTATTGAGGCCTATTCAAA
>BLSH010347824.1:272190-282243 GCA_018402905.1 Glandirana rugosa
GTGTTAATTAGTCTTTAGTATCGAACGTATCGAGTCCTACCTTGTGAACGGAAACTAGTTCTCGATAGGGTGCGTCATGAAGAAAAAACAGTGTTCTACAAGAATCAAAGGTCCAAGGTACAGTGAATTTCTCCAACATTGATCACAACTCGCTTGGGCCTGACATTGCAAGCCCAGGCATGGCTTGAAAACCCACAGGCACCGTGCCTGGGCCTGGGCCTGTAAAGTTTTTAGCAAGCCCAAGCCAGGCCCCAAGACGATAAAATGAGGTGCACAACTCTTCGACGTCCCGTCGGTTAGTTGTTCGCAAAGTGACCAAACGGGAATCTTCGGTAGTGTCGGTACAACCCGAACGATTTTTGAAATGTCCGGGTCCGGGTCCGTGCCACGGACACCCAAAAGTTCGGTACGGACCCGAACGTTACAGTCCGGGTTCGCTCAACACTAGTTACAACCTCTTTAAGTGACATGGAACCTGGAAACTAAGAACATCTTGTGACAAAAAAGAAGTACTGCGTGGGATAGCTCTTGATCAAAGGCAAGTGTTCCATCCTGAGCTATGCAAGCTATGATTTCTGATTAATTGTGGTGTATAATGTGCCTTTTCAAAGCATGTCATTCACTCTGCTAAGACAGGAAGGAATACAATAAAGCTGAGCACACAAGCTGATTGTCCAATCTCTGTATTATCCCTGGTAGATATTGCGAAACAATGTGATATGAGGACAAACTTAAAACATTTTTTCAATTTGCATCCAATCAAATAGTCCCTCCCTTGCACTATATAGATGTTGGTAGACCTATGGAAGATTGCGAAATCACATTGCATGATGTAAGGTAATCTAAAACCAGTCAAAGATTGTTCAAATCTTGGCCGGTTCAGCAGGTACCAGCCAAGATTCGAACCATCTATGGGCAGGCTGATTGTACCCAAGTCGATCAATCGATCGACTTGGGTACAACAAGCATGTTGCATTATTACATGTGATTATTGCCAGCGGCTATAACTAGCAATAATCACTGTGTTGTCCCAGAAGGGACAGCTCCCTGCGCCCCCACCCCCTGCTGGGAGAACACAATAGCTCTGCGATAGGTATTCCCCTATCAACACTGACTATGTTAATGTGAGAATTGAGTGAGTTTCTTTCCTGCAATCCGTGGAGTTTTGATTTTTTTGAAGTTTCAATGAAAATTAAGAGATTTTAGTGAAGTTTTCTGTCCAGCTCAGTAGATTGCTTTAACCGGATACTAACATTTATAGGTAAAGTTGATCCAGGGAACATCTGATTCCTTCTTGGGGGATAGGAAGTAATTTTTCCCCTGTTGAAGCAAATTGGATCAAGCTTTGCTGGGTTTTTTGCCCTCCTCTGGATCAACTGTGGGTGAAGGATTGGGTATAAAGTTTTTTTTTTAACTAGATGGACTTGTGTCTTTTTTCAACCAGACTAATTATGTGACTATGTAATTTTCCCCTTTTAGCGATATGCATTGCACTCAATAAGGAAGGCAAAATTAAAGTGTTTTTAGGGTGCAATGGGTCTTCTAAGGCTACAGAAGCTCCTTCTTGCATCAAAAAATGGCCCTCTTAAGCCTTATTATTTTACAATTAGTTTTTTTTGCACAGAAAAGAAAGTCAGACAGCAAAAAAAAATTAGATCAAAAATTATAATCAACATTACACAAATAATTACAAAAAAATCAAATATAAAGAACACTGAATGAAATAAACCAAGCTACCCTAAAAACAACCTCCAAAAAACACCCCCTCTAAATAAAATAAAAAAGGAAAGAAAAGTAATTCTACTAATAACTGTTAATTGGTTCCTGGTTATTCAGAAGGTGCACATGCACAGGCTGAGATTGCAATATACTATTGAACATTGTATTGATCGTCAGGTTGAGAAATATTTATGCACCGTTTGGAATTTGGAAATCTTGTGCCTGATCCAAAATAAAATCTTTCATTAGAATTAAATTGGAAATTTTTATTTTTACTGTACAGAACAGCAAAGGCAACAGGTATGCAAACTGCAGCATATATGGATTCTCCAGCATTTGGGGCTCCAGCTGTCCCATAGGAGTTTGGGGGCTGTAAGCATATTGGCCTCCTCCAGGCAAAGTATCAGTTAAAAAAGTATAGAGGTCCTTTAAGTTACATGATGTAGATTGACTTTTATTCCGAGTTACTGACAGTCACATCATGGCAGTCTACATCTGAGTGGCAGCTTACATTTTGATCAAATTAAAAATAAAATGCAATGGCATCTTTTGAAATGATTATTAGCCTGCACCCACACACAAAATATATAGAAGATAGAGATAGATGAGCATGAAGCATTTGTCACATTTGTAGTGGGAGGAACATATAGACAGGCAGAACTTTATTTTTCTCCTTTTCATGTGTTTAATTACATTTCATAGATATGTCTTCTGACTTGCTATGCGTATTGACAATGTATTCCTGTTGAACTTAAAGTAAAAACTACAAATTTCAGAAAAGATGAATGTTGTAAAGCAGGGCAGTGGAACAATCAACATTTGTATTATTATTAATATTTTTACAATTACTAATATTATTCACTTATGCCTGCATAGGCTATTGAATTATCTACTGTGCCCCATGGGAAATGTTCAAGTTTTGCTGCTTTCTCTGAATGAGCTGTATAGTCAGTATAGATATGACTGCGTTGTGAGAATGAAATTTTAACCACTTGAGTTCCTGCTGCCATTTTAAAAAGGAGCCAGGATAGCAGCTCATTGCTCCAGTGCCATTTTAAAATAACGATGGAATTCAGTGGCTCCTGTGGCTTCCAGTGGGGGTGCAGGCTGGAGCCGTTATCTGTCTTTGACAATTAGGCATCCAGCAAGATCAGCTCCTGGGCTTCCAATGCTTTTACAGATCATTCCATAGGAACAGTATGTAAAAGCAATGGTAAACATTATGGTGTCACTTGCAGAATTGCTTGTGAATATTTCCTAAACAGTGTAAGTTTAGGAGATATTCACTGTACCTACAGGTATTATAGGCTTACCTGTAGGTACAAATTCAAAAGTGGAGTTTATTTAAGTGATATTTTTTATTTGCCTAATGTGATTAAAGTGTATCTATAATCAAATCTTTTTTTGGGATAGGAAGTGAAGGGAAGTATCTCTATTGGAGCCCTAAATAGATGGAGGTAGCCTAGGGATCACAGATGATGCGTGGAAGCAGGAATTCTAGAGACCACAGGAGCATTGAGGAACACATGAGCATTAGGGATCACAGCACACACCGAGGTTGCGTGGGGTACACAGGGGCGCTGAACATGAGGAGACAGTCACAGAGGCTGCTTGGGAAGCACAAGGGGCTTAGCAGCTAGCAGTGTTAATGCGTTGCCCTAACACCAATCAACATGCTAGCTAGCCCTTTAAGACAATGTATGGTATGGGTTCGGCTGTAGTGCAGATTGAATCTAGAAGTCAAAGGCCATGTGCAGGGAAGAAGACCCAGAACAGGAACGTGGAGTATATGATTGTGATAAAAGGTAATAACTGTGAGCAATGAGTTCATGGAGAAGTAAAGGCCAGTTTTTACTGTAGTTGGAGACTAGGTAGGCTTCCCAGAAGAGATTCATGTTCAGGGATCGCCTAGAGGTGGGCAGAGTAGGAGATAGCCAGAGAGATTGGGGTAAAGAGTTCCAGAGGATGGGAGAGGCTCTGGAGAAGTGGGGCGGGAGCTGGAGATCAAGAGGTCTTGAAAGGAACCAAGGGGACAGTTTGGGTGATATTTTGAGAAGAGGTTGATGATGTAGCTCGGGGCAGAGTTGTGAATGGCTTTGTGTGCTGATGTTAGTATTATCAATTGTATTCATTGGGCAGGTGGAACCCAGTGGAAGGACTGGCAGAGAGGGGTGGATAAACAGGGATAGCCTCTGTAAAAGTAGGCCAATGAGGAATTGGAAATGGAATGAGAAGGAATAGTACAGTAGCAGTGAATTACATAAATGATGTCTGTCAACAAAGTGTTGCGCTACAAAATCACAGTGAAACTCATCAAAAACATAAATAACTGAAAAGCCCCAAGTGAAATATAATTGAATAGTCCTTAGAAAAAAGAAATGGTGAAAAGTTCTTCTCGCCACAAATCACAGGTGAAATACATCACACTCCCTTCACCATAAGTCCAACCACCTACATACAGACAAGATGTGCGCTTACCATGTGGCCAGGACCTCCTAGGTAAAGGCAGGTCTGACAAGCTTTGGGGAATTCCCCTTTAAATCCATTTCCAGTGTACAGCCTTGAAGAGAAGGTAGATGCAGTCCGGTAAGATGCAATGACGTAGACATGTGGACTGGTGTATCTACGTCAACGCGACTTACCCGAAGTGACAGCAGACGCCATTGTTTACCTGCCGAATTTCTTTTGGAGATATGCGCAATCTCAATATGCCATTGTGAGTGTATTTTTTATTTAATAAACCAGTGGTTTTAAAGGTTTTACACTATCTAGCTCTTTCTTATTTGCAAATGCATCTATGGGAGTTCTGGATGTGCATTGGATGCTTATTATAAGGTTGTATCAACCCCCACTTCAAGGCTGTACACTGGAACGTGGATTAAAAGGGGAAATCCCCAAAAGATTGTCAAACCTGCCTTTAAAGGGGTTGTAAACCCTTGTGGTTTTTCACTTTAATGCATTCTATGGGTCCTGATTGCATAGATTGATAGCAGCGCAGCCATTGACTCCCACTGCTGTCAATCAAATACAATGACATAGGACCCAGGGGAGCCTGAGTCCCGCTGTCTGTATCAATGGACACAGCAACAGGACTCAGGAGCACAAGTCTCCCTAGGGAAGCACTTCCCCGTGGGGGCACTCGATGCGGGGAGGAGCCAGGAGCGCCGTGGAGGGACCCCAGAAGAGGAGGATCGGGGCCACTCTGTGACATGTTTATTATTTTATAAAAAAAACAAAGCTTTACAATCACTTTAACTAGGAGGTCTTGGATGTGTGGTAAGTGCACATCTTGTTTGTATGCTGGTGGTCGGCCTTATGGTGAAGGCCGTGTGATGTCTTTTACCTGTGATTTGTGTGATTCACCATTTATTTTTTACTAAGGACTATTCAATTATTTTTCACTTAGAAATATTCACTTATTTGTGTTTTTAATGAATGTCTCTGATTTTGTAGCGCAACACTTTGTTTGTCACTTTCTGTGACAAATACACTAGTTTGTCAAAAGTATTGGGACACCTGCCTTTACACGCACATGAAATTTTATGGTATCCCGATATTTGTTCGTAGGGTTCAATATTGAGTTGGCCCACCCTTTGCAGCTATAACAGCTTCAACTCTTCTGGGAAGGCTGTCCACAAGGTTTAAGAGTCTGTCTATGGGAATGTTTGACCATTCTTCCAGAAGCACATTTATAACATAAGGCACTTATGTTGGATGAGAAGACCTGGCTCGCAGTCTCCGCTCTAACCCAAATGTCTGCTATTGGGTTGTGGCCAGGACTCTGTGCAGGCCAATCAAATTCCTCCACCCCAAACTTGCTCATCCGTGTTTTTATGGACCTTTGTGGAACATGAACTATTCCCACAAAGTTGGGAGCATGAAATTTTCCAAAATGTCTTGGTATGCTGATGTCTTAAGAGTTCCCTTTACTGGAACTAAGGGGCCCAACCCCTGAAAAACAACCCCCCTCCACCTAATGATTTGGACCAGTGCACAAAGCAAGGTCCATAAAGACATGGATGAGCGAGTTTGCGGTGGAGGAACTTGACTGGCCTGCACACAACCCGATAGAAGACGTTTGGGATGAATTAGAGAGGAGACTGAGAGCAAAGCCTTCTTGTCCAATATCAGTGCCTGACCTCACAGATGCGCTTCTGGAAGAATGGTCAAACATTCCCATCGACACTCCTAAACCTTGTGCACAGCCTTCCCAGAAGAGTTGAAGCTGTTATTGCTGCAAAGGGTGGACCAACTCAATATTGAACCCTACGGACTAAGAATGGGGTGCCATTAAAGTTCATGTGCTGGTAAATACAGATGTCCTAATACTTTTGGAAATACAGTGTATCTCACAGATGTGTTTGCAGCTTATGCACTTTATTGTAAATTGACACAAGCCCCCTTTTGTTATAAATTGTGTCTGTAGTCTCTCCTATTTTCAGCACCGATAGGGCTGAAGTGCATGCCCTAGTGTTGGAAGGGACTGGTGTCAAGGTGGAGTTCAGACAAAGGGCAGGGGCCAAGGAGCCCTAAAGAAATTAACTGAAAGATTGTCATCCCGGTCTTCGGTAGCAATTGCAATATAACAAGGGGTAATCAAAGAGTAGCTACACAGAAAAAAATGGAACATTTTTAGCATATGTTTTTGGCTAACTATTACTAAATAGATCAAAGATAATATCTTACTGGTTTCTGCAGATTACAGAGCCTTGAAATTATTTGTACCATGTTATTAAATAAGCCTTTAAATGATCCCGTACCATCATTTGAAACACAGTCATGGGCTGTGTGTGTGGAATAAATCCTGTTTAGTTTGTCTGGTTATTCCTCGTTTGCAGAATATGACCATACGTTTTTGCTTACCGATCGGATTTTCAAAAGTGAGGATATATTTTTTTTCGTCTATTTTAAAGCATCTGGCAAATTCTATTTAGTAATCATAACCTGGAAAATACGTGCAAAATGTCTTTTATGGTTGAGAGTCAACAGGAAAGGGATTTTTTTTTCCATCTATTTAAGTATCTGAATAATGTCTCTGTTTTCTACATCAAAGTTCAAGATGTTAAAATGAGGGAGTTACAGAGCTCCGGCCTCTGGTGGAACCAAAATGAAATGATGCATTAGATAAACATTCAGTTACCTCAGTTATTTTAATGGCCGTTTTAGCAGTTTTGTTTTTTTTTTTCTATCTGCTGAATGCTTGTTTTATTGCTATACATATTTGTGGGCTTAGCATGTTTGGCGTTTGTGGCTGCTGATACAATGCTTTTAGTCTGCGTAATCCAAGAGAGTTGACTGCCGGTAATAAACGGAGTCATCAAAGTGGCACTTGGAAGACACTCTCCTTCGGCAGCGACCTGATTTTATGGAAGCCGGTTAGAAAATGAGCTATGATCAGGTGCCTGGTATTAAAGGATCTAAAAGACATTGCAAGGACTAGACTTGAAGCAACATTAATTTGTATTTTTAGAACGCTAGCCCACCCCATGCAGGCAAGGGTGGAACAACAAGAAATTACTGGGCACAACGGCAAAATACATTACAAGGTCTTTTGGAGTGCCAAATTCTCACTTAAAGCTGAACTTCAGGCAGATATGTGCTGTGTGGCAGAGATCTATAGTCTCAGAAATGGATAGACAGAAATACAAATCCTTTGACTGGTAAAACAGCTCTCTTTTGTGTATTTCACCTGCTCATTTAGGTGTTTATTTGAAGCTAAGTATTAAAGGGAAAATCCAATCAGAGCAATAACCCCCCCCCCCCTTTCCCAAATGTTATAGCTGGATAACATGACTATTAAAGTTGTGTGCATACAATAAAATTCACTGGAAATACTGTAAAATGTGATAATGCTGGATATGAATTTATTATTTCAAAATATAATTCTAATAAACTGTTTATAGTTAAAATCAGTACATATGCTACTTTGGAAGTAAGCCTATAAAAAAGGCATAAAGACCTTTTTTTTAGAAGGTGGCAGCACCCATACTTTGCTTATAACTGGGTTACTGGAATAGATACTGTAGTAGAGTATTGTGGAGACTGGTATTGCTGCATCACTGTGTAATCGAGTCACCCAGAGCTTGAAGTTAAATAATTCAAGCAGTGTAGTAGTGTGCATAGGTGTGCGCAGCCTATTGCATGAGGGTGTGCACCCAAAAGATCAAACACACATGAATGCCACCTGCTGTCACAGGGAGGAGGCTCTGGTGATGGGAGACAGTTGATTGGGAGCATATGACGTCACACCCTAAATATGGGTGTAACGTGTTCCTAAGGTTGAACCTAGTCTTTGATATAATAGGGGCATTTGCACTGGCTACTGACAGCTCCAGTCTAAAAACAAGGTCTGACGGCTCCAGGTGAGAAAAGCCAATTACCGCTTTCTCCAGGTGCTCCTCCAGTCCGTGTGCTGCTCAATGGTACTGGAAACTAAACAAAGGTGATGGCACTCCATGTATGCGATAAAGTAGTGGATATTTATTGTAAAAACGTACATCCAGTGACATCAAAAGTCCATGACAAAAGTCCAAACAGGTACATGCAGGTGAGATAGACGTTTTTTCACAAAACTATGTTCGCTTAATCATTATCTCATAATGATTAAGCGAACATAGTTTTGTGAAATGCCTCTATCTCACCTGCATGTACCTGTTTGGACTTTTGTCACGGACTTTCGATGTCACTGGATGTACATTTTTACAATAAATATCCACTACTTTATCGCATACATGGAGTGCCATCACCTTTGTTTCATTTCCAGTACTGACACCCCCAACCACCCACCTGGTGCCACCCCTGGATAATGCTAATACACGTGGGGGTATTAGGGTGTGTGGCACACCCTGTGCGCACGCCTATGGTAGTGTGCTTTTTTGTTAAAAATAAATGCCAAATCCCTGAATAAGCAAGGTCTAGATGTATGAATGTACAATACAGTGTACAGAGATCAGGAGTCTGATTAATGTAATTTATAACACAGTTCAGCAGTTTGTGGAATGTGGTGTGCTGTTACAATGGCAGTAAGTAGAAGTGTGATACACTGGTGACAGTCAATGAAGTAGTGATAAGGTTCAGTGGTAATCAATGGAAAAATGATCTGGTACACTGGTGATCAATGAAGAAGTAATAGTGTACAGTAGTGGTCAATCAAGAAGTAAACTGTTACAACAGTGGTCATTGGAGGGGGTGGTCTAGTACATAGCGGTTATCAGTACAGAAGTATGCAGATACAGTGGTGATAATAACAGTGACAGTCAATGGATAACTGCGCTGGTACAGTGGTGATTAGCGTTGAAGTGTATGGGTACAATGGTGCTCAATAGAAAAGTGAACTTCTACAGTGGTGATCAGTGGAGAAAAGTGCTGGTACAATGGTGATCAGTGGAGAAGTGATCTGGTACGGTGCTGACCAATAAAAAGTTAATTTGTTACAGCAGTGGTCAGTGATTAAGTGATCAGGCACAATGGTAATCATTGGAGAAGAGGACCTTCCTGGATGTGATCAATGGAAAAGAGATCAATGGAGAAGGTCCATGAAGAAGTTAATCCAATACACAAGTAATCAGTGGAGAGATGATACATGGAAAAAAATCTGTTCTATTGGTGATCAGTGAAGAAGTGACCTGGTACAGTGGTAATCAGTAGAGGACGTTTTTGGTACAGTGGTGATCAGTGGAGAAATGTTTTTTTTGTAAAATGGTAATCCAGGGAAAATTTTTCTGGTCCAGTGGTGATCAGTAGAGAAGTGATCCAGTGGAAAAGCGCACTGATACAAGGGTGATTAACCAACCTGGAGCTGTGCTTTAATGAACCCTATCACAACAGGCATACAATACACATAACAGATGAACAAGAATAATAATATTATAAAGATAACTTGTAACTAGAGTTGAGCGAACACCTGGACGTTCGGGTTCTGCTGGTCCGTCCGAACTTCGGGACAAAGTCCGGGTCCGGACGGAACCCGAACGATCGCACGGACAACGAACCCCATTGAAATCAATGGGGACCCGAACTTTTAGGCACAAAAATGGCTGTAGCAAAGTCCTGGAAAGCCCCAGAGGGCTGCAAAAGGAAGTAAAATGGGGGTAAGGGTAGGGCAAGTGCCCTACAAAAAAAATGGGGACAGGGAAATAACTTTAAATATTTAAAAAAAAATAAAAACAAAAAAAAGCAAAAATGGAGGTGAATGTGGATCATCTTCAAACTGTGTCTGAAAAGTATTAATTAACGGTAGAAACCATATAACTGTTCCAAAAATCATCTTCAAACTAGGGCAAGTGCCCTACAAATAAATGGGGATAGGGAAAATAAATTAAAATCAAGTAAAAA
>BLSH010347824.1:287569-320089 GCA_018402905.1 Glandirana rugosa
GTCGGACAGTCACGAGTCTGGTATGCGGCGTGTGACGTAGTTTAACCAGACATACCGACAACAGGGTCTTCCTTCGAAGAAGATTTCAACTACGTGTTCTTTCGGGTGTTTGTCAAACGACTTCTGTTCGTCTGATTCCCGTACCTAATGACCTTGGTACAGGACACCAGACTACTCTGGTTCTATTTGAATAAACCAAGTCTACCTCAGTTCGTACACACCACCGTTGGTCCACTCCTCATATTTCTATGTTTCACACAGAACAGATGTCAGTACGTATCACCACCCTCACAGTACCAGACCCCGACGTACTCACGACGGTCTTGACCCCTTGATGTCAAGTAACTCCCTTGGTACTTACATGCAGTGTGCGGCGTATGGTCTGAGCACTGACAGGCTGACCCCCCCCCCCTTCAACCTCTGCAGCAATGCTGGCAGCACTTATACATCTATTTCCCAAAGACAACCTGGATAGGACTCTGAGCACATGCACTCAACTTCTTTGGTCGACCATCGCGAGGCCTATTCTGAGTGGAACCTGTCCTGTTAAACCATGGTCTTGGCCACTGCACTGCAGCTCATTTTCAGGGTCTTGGCAATCTTCTTATAGCCTGGGCCATCTTTATGTAGAGCAATAATTATTTTTTTAACCACTTCACCCCTGGAAGGATTTCCCATGTTAGGACCAGAGCACTTTTTGCGATTCGGCATTGCGTCACTTTAACTGGCAATTGTGCAGTCGTGTGATTTGTACCCAAACAAAATTTGCGTCCTTTTTTTCCCACAAATAGAGCTTTCTTTTGGTGGTATTTGATCCTCTCTGCGTCATTTCTGATCACCGCTATAAACAAAAAATGAGCGACAATTTGGCAAAAAAAACAATATTTCTTACTTTTTGCTAAAATCCAAATAAAAAAAAAATATAAAAAAACAAATTTATTCATCAGTTTTGGCTGATTTATATTCTTCCTCACATTTTTGGTAAAGAAAATCACAATCTGCGTTTATTGATTGGTTTGCGCAAAAGTTGCCGCGTTTACAAGCCATGAGAATTAATTTCTGGCGTTTTTACAATTTTTTTTTTTTTTACTGGGAATGGCGGCGATATGCAATTTTTATCGGGACTGCGATATTGGGGTGGACATGTCGGACATTTTTGACACTTATACAGCGATCAGAAATGTAAATATCCACTGATTACTGTATAAATGTCATTGACAGTGAAGGGGTTAACCTGCAGGGGGAGATCTAGGGGTTATCTGTGTTCCCTAGGTGTGTTCTAACTGTGAGGGGGCTGGGCTACCATGGACATAAGCGATCTAACTGTTCCCAGTGACAGGGATCAGTAGATCTCTTACATGCCCACTGACAGAGCGGGGAACCGCCGTGTTTACATCGGTGGTTCCCCATTCTTTTTCTCTGCTAGGTCATCGCAGCTCGCCGGCGGACATCAGGTCCACCCGAGCCGCAGGCACACTCCTGCAGAGTGCAGTGGGCATGAGAGCGCACCACCGGCAGCGCGCTCCCGCCCGCTAGCTGCGCACGCGCGACCCGCCGCTTATATAGGGCGATTTCCGGGACACTGCCTCTCTGCAGCAGTAAATATAAAGCACGTGGTCAGGAACTGGTTAAGATCCTCAGAGAGTTCTTTGTCATGAGGTGCCATGTTGAGCCTCCAGTGACCAGTATGAGAGAGTGAGAGCGATAACACCAAATTTAACACACCTGCTCCCCATTCATACCTGGGACCTTGTAACACTAACAAGTCACATGACACCGGGGAGGGAAAATGGTTAATTGGGCCCAATTTGGACATTTTCACTGAGGGGTGTACTCACTTTTGTTGCCAGCGATTAAGACATTAATGGCTGTGTGTTGAGTTATTTTGAAGGGACAGCAGATTTACACCATTATGCAAGCTGTACACTCACTACTTTACATTGTAGCAAAGTGTAATTTCGTCAGTGTTGTCACATGAAAAGATAGAATAAAATATTTACATAAATGTGAGTGGTATACTCACTTTTGTGAAATACTGTGTATATATATATATATGTATGTATATTGTGACGTTATGCGAGGCACCACATTAGACGGACGATACTTGTCGCCTCACATGTGATTATTTTGAGGTGACTAGCGGGATTTCGACCCGGGTTTTGCCGGCCACTGCCGGCCACTGTGGCAGAGCTGGTTCCGGCCCGGACTTTCTGGTCCACTCAAACTCCTCTCCACCTGCATTTAATGATCAAGAAGAGATCTCACTTGAGCTTGATCCTGGTTCTCAGAGGGAGAAAGCTGAGAGAGCTCTGTGTGCTAATTTGGACTCTAAAACAAGGTTTGCAATGTGCTTATGTTTTGTGGGTGTCGGGGACAGCCCCACACTGTATAGAGAGCGATCTTTTTGTTTAGTGTAGCCCCAGATGGCGAGGTTTTGTTTTCTGTTTCTGTTTATGTTTTGATCTTGCAAACCTGTAAAAATAAACCTGGCAAGCCGCCAGACTTTAAAAAAACTGAATTCCATGCTAAATCTTTTCCCCTGAAAAGTGATCCCCACCAGCTAATCTCCCACACGTGTTGGAGGATGCGGGCAACTTTCAGAGATGGAGGAAATGTTGAAGGCCAATGCAGCCCAAAGGGAAACCAACTGACAAGTTGCAGAAGCCGCTGCAGCACAACAGGCTGCTCTACAGGAGACTATTGCAGCTCAGCGAGAGGTAGAGGAGGTCCTGCTGGAGTTAAAATGGGGCCTGCACCTCCTGGGACAGTGGAACCAAAGTTGGTACGCGCCTTGTACCACATGCAAAAGATGACACCTGTGGATGAAGTGGAGGCGTACCTCACGACCTTTGAAAGAGTCACTCTTCGCGAAGGATGGCCAAAAGAACAGTGGGCGGGACTTCTAGCACCATTCTTGACCGGCAAACCCCAAAAAGCCTATTTTGATCTGGAAGCAGATAAAGCCCAGGACTATGAGACTCTAAAGGCAGAGATACTCGCATGTCTGGGGATCACCATGGCAGTCCGGGCTTAATGTGTGCATTAGTGGACCTATCACACCAACAAGCCACCCCGTTCGCAAATGTTTGACCTATTTCACCTTACCAGGAAATGGCTACAGCCAGAGACTTTGCCTGGTCCCCAGATTGTGGAGTGCGTGGTCATGGACCGCTATCTATGGGCACTTACTGCTGCTTTGAGGAAATGGGTCAACCATGGGGACTCCAAAACTGCAAGCTGGTGGACCTCGTTGAGAGATACACGACTGCTGAGGACTTGTTGTGCCCATCTACGCCCCACTCCAATGTCTCTAGAGGCGAAAGATCGCCTGGTGGACCCAGTAAGACTGTTCCAGGGGTCAGGGGCGAGGGGAAATTTGATAATACTGATACAGTTAAACAGACTGAGGGCTCTAGACCTGGAGACTGGCCAAAGAAGCCAGGAAGGTCTTGGGGACCCTTGAGAGGACTGGGTATAGAACACATACAGTGCTACCGATGCCATGTATTGGGACATATTGCTGCCAATTGTCCCCTGAATGATGAACCCATGCAATGCGTTAATGCTTCTATGAAAAGAGGCATTTCTCTGTTTTCACAGGTCGCATGTATAGCATCATGCTCAAGTCGCATGGAGAAGCAAATGTGTGTGCTTGCTATTGACGGGAAACCCGTCACTGTGCTGCTTGACTCTGGTAGTGTGATAACATTGGTCAAAAGCAGCTGTTTAAATCTGGCCAGTTTACACCCTAGCACTGTCGGGGTCATTTGCATCCATGGGGACACTCGTGACTACCAGACGGCGCAGGTCGAGATTAACACTCTTTGCAGCAGAGTGACCCATTCAGCGGGAGTGGTACCTCTCTGCTTCATGAAAACCTAGAAAGGAGGGATTTTTCCTATTTTTGGAGGTTGTGGGAAAGCACAGAAAGCCTGGAGGAAAGAGCTCCCCCTGCTGAGGAGGCACGGGAGTTCTCACCAGGCCCTTTTTGCCAACCGGAAGGATAGATTGGTGGCAGGACCGAGGAAGAAAGAGACCCTCCTGCTTTTCCTGTAATGGCTGGGGAGCCGGAGGAGCCGGAAGCTGGCTCCCAGCAGATGGCTAATGTCCCAGACCATGTCTCTGTCCCTGACCGTGAGAGTGAACCAAATGTGGTCCTTGACATAGAGGTCCGGAGAGAGGACTTCTGTACAGAACAAAACAGCACAGCAGCGCCTACTAAGTGCAGTATCAACAAATTTATTGGGATAAAAGCATATGGGTAATGCACTTACAAAAGTAGATGGTATGTCAGCATGGTATAGGGTTTCAAGGTCACCCGCTCTGTCCCAGGTGAATATGTCAGCTGCAAAGTCCGCCTTACTGCTTCCAAAGTCGGGCGCGTTGGTGGTTGCCATCGCTTCCAGGGAGCTGGGGACGATGTGTGAGACGTACACAGGAGCTTAATGATGACATCATTTCTGGGTTTGCGGAAGGCTGGGGGGTGGCACGCGTTCGGATCATTTGTGATCCATCATCAGGCTTAGATGGGGGCCATATTGAAAGAGGGCTACCTTATATACAAGCTGATATGTGGGTGTAGGCAGACATAGTAATAAAACAAAAGGTCATGTAGAACTGCAACGCTCAGCATGGCTATACAATAAAGCATATGTATTAAGTACTTACATGAATGCACATATATGATACTATATGAATCGATCAATTTGACTGAAGATAGAGAATCTACCTGAATGATTATACGATTAAAATTAATGTTTGTAAATATATATAAAAAAATGTATATATAAAAAAAAAAAGGAAAAAGCTGTGGTGCATTATTGTGAAGGATCACAAATGATCTAAACGTGCGCCACCCCCGCCCCCGCCTGACGTGAACTCGGAAGTGACGTCATCACCCAGCTCCTGTGTATGTCTCACACATCGTCCCCAGCTCTCTGGATGCGCTGGCAACCAGCCCGGCTTTGGAAGCAGTAAGGTGGACTTTGCAGCTGACATATTCACCTGGGACAGAGAGGATGACATTGTAACCCTATACCATGCCGACATACCATCTACTTTTGTGAGTGCATTACCCATATGCTTTTATACCAATAAATGTGTTGGTACTGCACTTAGTAGGCACTGCTGTTCTGTTTTGTCTTTGCCACAGAGTCCTTTCTTGCTCAACCCAGCTTGCAGCCTCTAAGGACAGTGTTTTTTTATCCTTTCTCATCATGGACTTTATTGGACTGTTCATTACCCAGCCCACTCTTGTTTTTTTCTCCCTACAGCCTTGACAAGAGAGCGCTGTGTGTATTAATATATTGTACTTCTGTACAGAACAACTACGGGATGTCACTCTCCTCAGAGCCAGAGAAAAAGTGAAGGTGATGGATGGGAAACCAGGGGACCCTAATGAGGGGGTGTCTTTTCCCTACATGGTGCTTAAAAAGGATTTGTTGTATCAGGTGGTGAAACACGGAGAGGACGAACTGGAACAGCTAGTGGTTCCCAAACCCTTCCGCCAGATAGTGCTAGATCTGGCCCATGGTCATGTAATGGGAAGACATCTGGGTATGGAGAAAACCAGGGAGAGGATAACCCAGATATTTTTTTGGCCTAGGTTGTATGCAGATGTCAAAGAATACTGTGAGTCATGTCTTGAGTGTCAAATAACAGCCCCGTCACCCCATTTTCATAGTCCCCTTGTCACTCTCCCTCCAGAGACTCCCTCCAGAGGTGGTTTTGGCCAGCACGGTTGATTGCTTTAAAAAAGGCCTGGATTCTTTCCTTAATGTAAATAATATAACTGGGTACTAACATTTTTAGGTAAAGTTGATCCAGGGTGAATCCGATTGCCTCTCGGGGAATCAGGAAGGAATTTTTTCCCCCGTTATAGCAAATTGGATCATGGCTTTGCTGGGGTTTTTTGCCTTCCTCTGGATCAACTGTGGGTGAAGGATTGTATATGGGATTATTTGGTTGTGTATGTATGTGTGTATATGTGTGTGTGTATGTATATATATATATATGTATATATATATATATATATATGTGTGTATATGTATACTGTATATATATACTGTATATATAAATGTTTTTTGTTTTTGTTTTTTTGGTTGAACTGGATGGACTTGTGTCTTTTTTCAACCTGACTAACTATGTAACACTTCCCATAATTGAAGTGCCATTTGAGCGTATTGGCATGGATCTCGTGGGACCAGTAATAACATCTGCCCGGGGACACCAGCACATCCTGGTGATACTGGACCATGCGACCCGCTATCCTGAGGCCATACTCTTGCGGAATACCTCCGCTAAGACTATCGCCAAGGAACTGGTCCAGGTGTTTAGTTGGGTGGGGAGCCCTAAAGAAATCTTGAAGGATCATGTCCAGAGTGACCAGGGAATTGTGTAAATTGTATAAAATCTCCCATCTCTGTACCTCTGTTTACCACCCCCAAACTGACGTTCTGGTGGAAAGGTTTAGCAAGACCCTCAAGAGTATGCTAAAAAAGGTGGTGGAAAAAGATGGGCGAAATTGGGATTTTTCGCTGCTGTACCTCATGTTTGTCATATGAGAGGCTCTGCAGGCGTCTACGGGGTATTCCCCCTTTGAACTGTTGTATGGTAGACATCCCAGGGGGCTGCTAGATGTTGCAAAGGAGACGTGGGAGGGAGAGGCCACCCCATATAGAAGCATCATAGAGCACGTCGCCTTGATGCAGGATCGAATTGCAGTTGTCCTGCCCCTTGTACAAGAGCATTTGGAGCAAGCCCAGGAGGCCCAGAGAAGGGTTTACAATCGGGGTGCCAAAACCCGAACTTTCAACAGGGGGCTGGTGCTAATCCCCACGGTCGAAAGTAAATTCCTGGCAAAGTGGCAGGTTCCTTTTGAGATTAGGGAAAGAATAGGGGAAGTAACCTACAAAGTTTACCAGCCTGGGAAAAGGAAACCGGAGCAGATTTACCATGTTAATCTCCTAAAACCGCGGAAGGACAGGGAGACTTCATTGGCAGTGCCCACGCCCCAAAAGGACAGGCTACCCCTAACCCCAGATGTCCCCATAACCGAGTCCTTGTCACTGACGCAACAAAATGACGTTAAGGAATTTGTCAGCAAAAATAGAGACTTTTTCTCTTCCCTACCCGGACTGACCACTGTGCTACAACATGACATAATCACGGAACCCGAGGTCCATGTAAATGTAAAACCCTACCGAATACCAGAGGCTAGACAAGAGGCGGTGGCGAGAGAAATAAAAACCATGTTGGAGTTAGACATGATAGAGGAGTCCCACAGCGCCTGATCGAGCCCTATAGTACTGGTCCCAAAGCCCGATGGCACTATCCGGTTCTGTAACAATTTTAGGAAGCTGAATGAAATGTCTAAGTTTGACGTATATCTGATGCCGCGGGTTGACGAACATGTGGATAGGTTGGGAGGGGCTCGGAACATAACAACCCTAGACCTAACTAACTAAGGGATACTGGCAGATCCCCCTAATTGAGTCAGCAAAGAAAAAAGGCCTCTCTACGCCCAAGGGGTCCGTTTGGTCTGCATGGGGCCCCTCCATCCTTTCAGAGGATGATGGACAAGACTTTGAGGCCGCATCGACCCTATGCAGGGGCCTATCTGGATGATGTCGTCATCCACAGCCCAGATTGGGAATCACATCTGCCTCGGGTGCAGACAGTAGTAGATTCACTGAGGGTAGCAGGTTTAACAGCCAACCCGAAGAAATGTGCCATAGGTCTTGAGAAGGCCAAATACCTTGGGTATGTGATTGGTCAAGGTCTGATTAAGCCCCAAACCAATAAGATCGAGGCCATTCAAAAGTGGCCCCAACCAGTGAACAAGAAACAGGTTCAGGCCTTCCAGAGGATTACAGGGTATTACCAATGCTTCATTCCCGACTTTGCCCCCATTGCCATCCCTCTGACCAATCTGACAAAGGGTAGAGCGTCAGGAATGGTTAAGTGGAATCCCAAAGCTGAAAAGGCCTTCCAGAAATTGAAGCAAGCTCTTTGTGTACAGCCGATGCTCGTGACCCCGGACTTCACAAAGGAGTTTGTTGTTCAAACCGACGCCTCTGAGGTGGGACTAGGTGCTGTTCTGTCCTAGATCAGAGATGGCGAGGGGCACCCGGTTATCTACTTAAGCAGGAAGCTTAACAGACATGAAAAGAATTATGCTATTGTGGAGAAGGAGTGCCTGGCCATCAAGTGGGCCTTAGAGGCCTTAAAATACTACCTGCTGGGAAGGTCATTCAGGCTAGTCACCGACAATGCCACCCTTAAGTGGATGTGTAACAACCCGGAGAAAAATAGCTGGGTGACTAGGTGGTTCCTGGCTTTATAGCCGTTTAAGTTCTCAGTGGAACAAGGGGCTAGAAGGCTCCAAAATAACACAGATGGTCTTTCCCGGGCCCACTGCGACTAGCGGAGCTGGTTTCTGGTCCACTTAAACCCCTCTCCACCTGCATTTAATGATCAGGAAGAGATCTCACTTGGGCTTGATCCTGGATCTCAGAGGGAGATAGCTGAGAGAGCTTTGTGTGCTAATTTGGACTCTAAAAACAAGGTTTGCAGTGTGCTTATGTTTTGTGAGGACAGCCCACACTGTTCGGGGTCAGCCCACACTGTATAGAGAGGAATCTTTTTGTTTAGTGCAGCGCCAGATGGCGAGGTTTTGTTTTCTGTTTCTGTTTATGTTTTGATCTTGCAAACCTGTAAAAATAAACCTGGCAAGCCACCAGACTAAAAGAAAGAAACTGACATCCATGCTGAATCTTTTCCCATGAAAAGTGATCCCCACAAGCTAATCTCCCACAATATACACACATATATATATATATATATATATATTATATATATACACACACACTATATTGCCAAAAGTATTAGGACGCTTGCCTTTACACGCACATGAACTTTAATGGCATCCCAGTCCGTAGGGTTCAATATTGAGTTGGCCCACCCTTTGCAGCTATAACAGTTTCAACTCTTCTGGGAAGGCTGTTCACAAGGTTTAGGAGTATGTCTATGGGGATGTTTGACCATTCTTCCAGAAACTGATGTTGGAGGAGAAGGCCTGGCTCGCAGTCTCCAATTCATTTGCAGTCTCTAATTCATCCCAAAGGTGTGCAGGCTAGTCAAGCTCCTCCACCCCAAACTCGCTCATCCATGTCTTTATGGACCTTTATGCACTGGTTCAAATCATTTGGTGGAGGGGGGATTATGGTGTGGGGTTGTTTTTCAGGGGTTGGGCTTGACCCCTTAGTTCCAGTGAAGGGAACTCTTGAGGCGTCAGCATACCAAGATATTTTGAACAATTTCATGCTCCCAACTTTGTGGGAACAGTTTGGGGATGGTCCCATCCTGTGCCAACATGACTGCACACCAGTGCACAAAGAAAGGTCCATAAAGGCATGGATGAGTGAGTTTGGGGTGGAGAAACTTGACTGGCCTGCACAGAGTCCTGACCTCAACCTGATATAACACCTTTGGGATGAATTAGAGTGGGCCAACTCAATATTGAACCTCGTGGACTAAGACTGGGATGCTATTAAAGTTCATGTGCGTGTAAAGGCAGGCATCCCAATACTTTTGACAATATAGTGTATATATATAATTCAGGTTCTCTGATCATGCCTAGCAACTTTTATGGTGGGCTCCCGCTGCCCAATTAAAATGACTTTACCTTGGCATTCTTGCCGTTGCTCATGGCATACTATTTAAAGCAACTATGAACAGTTCAAACAGAAACTGCAAAAGCCCACATTGGAAAAATAATCAACAATAACTTTCAAATGATACATTTCTCAGTCGATCAAACATCTTCTATCTTCGAGATAAAAAGTGATATTTGTTCTGTAGGATTTACTCATGTCACATTGATTTTTTTCCCTTTTCTTCAGTAAGCTTTTTAATAATTCCTACTTTACAACAAGTCAATTATTTGTCATTTTTAATTACCTAGAAACACACTGTGCCATCCTGGATATTTAATCATGCACACAGTTTGTGTATCTGTCGCGTCTGTTGCCATTTTTAGTGTGTAATTTGCCCCATTATAAGGAAATTGAGAAGATGTTGCTTACAATGATTTTACCTGATATTCCCACTTAACAGATGCATTATGAGGTTCGTTGTCAACTGGTTATCATAACAAGTTCATTACCCGGCGTGTTATTTACATCGACTTTTTATATAATTGCTGTTCTGGGGGAGGTCCTCTATAGCTGCATAAACTAGTTCTATTTTGTATAATTTACATGTGATTAGGAATCCGCCAAGCTGTGTGAGCAATCATTTCTATGTAGATAAATAGCCCCTTTGGAGCTTTTTTTTTCTTTTCACATCAATGTGAAGAAATTGATTGTTGGCCACAAGGGTATATACACGTATTCAGCTAATGCTATTAACTCATATTTTTTGCTTGGCAAAATGGCTGATGTTTTTGAATTGCATAACAATTAAAAACATTTAAAAAAAAGTTTTGAAAAATAATTATCCTACCAGCTAAAATCAATTACATTTTTTATCTTAAAAATATAACATTGAATTAAAATATATTTAAACCTGTTGCCAAGGCGAAGTACACTATGTGAGCAAAGGTATGTGTACACCTAACCATCACATTTCCACGACATCCCATTTCAAAACCATGGACCTTAATATAGATTTACCCCCCCCCCCCACACACACACACACTTTGCTCCTATAACAGATTCCACTCTTCTGAAAAGGCTTTTCAGAAGATTTTGGAGTGTGCCTGTTGGAATATACATGCAGTCGAAAAAGATTTGTGAGGTCATGTACTTCTGGTGGATTAGAAGACTTGGCTCTCAATTGGCACTATAATTCATCTCAAAGGTGTTCAGTAGGGTTGAGGTCAAAACTCTTTGCCGGATACTCAGGTTCTCACCCAACTATGTCTTTATGGAGCTGACATTATACACAGGAGTACAGGCATGCTAAAGCACAAAAGTGCCTTCACCAAACGCTTGCTACAAGAGTATAAGTGTCTACCCTATTATTTATTGATCTTATTTCAGGTACTTATATAGCACAGTCAATTTACGCAGCGCTTTACATATACATTGTACATTCACATCAGTCCCTAATCCTCAAGGAGCTTACAATCTAAGGTCCCAAACTCACATTCATACATACACGTGCTAGGAACAATTTACCTACCAACACATCTTTGGAGTGTGCAGGAAACTCATGCAAGCTCAGAGAGAATATGCAAACTCCAAGCAGGTAGTGCTGTGGTTGGGATTTGAACCAACGACCCTAATGCAGGTAGGCAGGAGTGCTAACCAATTAGCCACTGTGCTGCCCATCTACTATATATTTCTATGCTGTAGCATTAACAATGCTCTTCACTGGAAACACCTGAACTCAATAAGCTGGAGGGGTGTAGCACACCTTTGGTCATAAATTAAGTATAATAGTCAACTGACAGCAAACATTTACTTGTATCGTTACATAGTAGGTAAGGTTGAATAAAGACACCAATCCATTCAGTTCAACCTGTGTTGGTGTGTGTGTGGATAATCATTTCCCATATCCCTGTATATTGTGTTCGCTAAGACACATGTCCAAGCACTGGTGGCCCGTAATGCAGGGCACAGGGGCGCCGACACCCCTAAATGCTAAATTGCCATATGAACCTCAAGTACTCCCTAAGCATTCAAAGGGCTATTCAATGAGTCAGGCTAAAAGGTGCCATGTAGTGTTTCAGCTGGTGTGTCTAGGGGACAGGAACCACACCGGAGCAGAGATTCTTGCAGCTCTGCAGGGACAGGCCCAGAGATGGTTCACGCCACGGCAGTTGGAGCCAGGAATGGTGGTGTGCAATAATGGGACAAACCTCCTGTCTGCCCTTAGACAGGGAAAGTTGACACATGTGCCATGCCTGGCACATGTCCTGAATTTGGTGGTGCAGTGTTTCCTAACTAGGTATCCACTGACTTACTTGGTTATGAGAATAGACCACTGGCCAAGATTTGCTCAGTATGCTATTAAGCTGCTAGGCTGCCCTGCATCCAGCGTGCTTTCCGAATGGGCATTAAGTACTGCTGGAGGTTTTTTTACTGATCATAGAACGCGTCTGTCCACAGACTCCGTGGACTGTCTGACTTTTATCGAAATGAATCAGTCCTCGATTACCAGCAGCTATGAAGCCCCTGATGCCGATGTCGCCGATTATATGTTTTTGGAATGTGGAATCCCTGCAGGACTTCTAGGCTGCCTAGCATTGTGGGTGTTGATTTCATGTGGAAGTGTTTTTGCTGTAGGTTTCAAGGGCCCAATTAACACCCCAAAAACATTTTTTCAGCACCTGTTTGACAGGTGCATATCATTGCAATTTTTCACAGCAAGGCCAATTCTTGCTTTCATCAAGAGTACCTCTATTGGGTTACTGTGTGAAGGAGCCACCGACACCCAAAAAACAATTTTTCCGCACCTGTTTGACAGGTGCATATTATTGCATATTTTGACAGCAAGGCCTATTCTTGCTTTCATCAAGAGTATCTCTTATAGGGTTATGGTGTGAAGGCGCCACCGACACCCAAAGCCCAATTTTTCACACCCAAAGTCTGTGGGAGAGACACCAGAATTTATCCAAAAAGTCTAATCTTGTTCCCAGTGCACTACATTGTGGCCTCATCATACAGACTGGCTCCCCTAGCCATTGCTTACAAAATAAAGGAAGCTTGCAGGCAAAATGCCATTTTTTTGGCTTTATAAATGGAATTATTTCTGCAGCAAATTCTATACACGGTACAGATATGCCACTTTACAGGTAGACTGTGGGGACCCCCAAGCACTAAACTGAAAGACATTTTTATTTTTATGCTTTCACTTTAAGCATCAATAAATCACTGCTCATTTAGAAATTAGTTTTTTTACAAACTTTTTTTCATTAATACATGTCCCCCAGGGCAGTACCAGAACCCTCATAACCATTGTATGCTCAATTAAGTGCATATAAGCCTTCAAAATGGGCACTTTTGATTTTTCACATTTGGGTCCCATAGACTTCAGTGGGGTTTGTTATTTGGTTCCAAACTTTCTCGATGTTCGAAAGTTCTGGTGCGAACCGTACGGGGGGTCGTTCAGCCCATCCCTACTGATTACTACTAATGATACTGTTTCAAATGTATTTCATAATGCATTCAGATGATAACATTTAAGGTAAATACCAAGTTAAATACTTGCAATGTAAAATGCCGTTTTTGATTTAAAAAAGATATAATGAAGGATAAAAAATACATTCAAAGACTGGATGCAATGCTTAAAAAAACATGCCCAAGAAAAATAAGCTATGGTATTTGTCGACGTGCATATTTCAAAACCTTGGTGAAGGTAAATCACTTGTTGGAAAATTTTTGAGGAAAAGCAGTTTTATTTCCAAATGAAACCTTTGGTCTGGAAAGATCTATAAAATGCGGAATGTGATGTATGTTGAGAAGCAGTTAAATGTACATGAATGGATCTTATTTTAATATTTTCTTTTCTTCTCCAGTTATTTCCACTCAGTTTTTTTTAATGTAAAGGACATCCCAAATGTCCAAAATACAAAAATATACATGAAACTTTGATGTCTTGAAATTGCATTTTTTTGTCCTCTCACCTACATTATCCTATAGAGAGTAAAGTAAATAACACTTTATTTTATTTGTAATGGATACGTTATTTAAAGCAAACCTGTACTTTGCCACGCAGGGCAAAGCAATAGGGTTGCTTTTGTGCACAGGCCCCAGTAGCACATTTCCTGTGCACTTGTCTCAATGAAGAGCACTAAGTGTCACTTTTGTTTGCTGCTTCATTCCTCTGCTATCAGAATAAATCACTTTTGACAAGTTTTCCTGACACCAAGAGAAAAAAGGAGACAGCGGAGGGTGCTCCATCTGGTTGACAGCCTCAACTCTGTTCCTGTGTGCTGTGTGAAGGGGGGGGTCCCTTCCCTCCAATTAACTGTCAGAGCTCTCCACTCCTTTTTTCTGAATTCTCTTACAAGCTTTAAAATCCAGCACTTTAAACAAATGTAGAGAAGAAAGGACTGCGGATAGACAGGTACAACTTATGTAGGAGGATTTGTGTGCCACCTGAGATCAGTCATTTCACTGGGAATATGCAAGGATTTACAACCACTTTAAGTGGCCTGGAGATCATGAATTGGAAAAGGGGGTACATGTCAAATAACGTCCACATGAATGCCTGGACCCCAATTTTTCCAGCAGAACATTGCCCAAAGCATCACACTGCCTCTGTTGGCTTGCCTTCTTCACATACTGCATCCTGGTGCCATTTCATTCCCACGTAAGCGATACACACCTACCTGGCTATCCACACAATGTAAACGAAAATGTGGTTCATAAGTCCAGGCCACCTTCGTCCATCATTTCACCGTGTTCGAATTCTATTGCTCGCGTAATCAATGTAGGCACTTTTGGCTGTGTACACAGGTCAGCATGGGCACCCTGACCAGTCTGCAGTGACGCAGCTCCATACACAACAAACTGTGGTTCCAATTGTTTTTAGCTTTCAACACATCAACTTCAGGGACAATACATTTACAGTACTTGCTGTCTAATATATCTCACTGACTTGATGACAGATGCCATTGTAACAAGATAATCAATATAATTAATTTTGAGAGGGGAAGGGAGGGAGACAAAGCGACCACTCTGGTGTACTAAGTTCCAAGAAGGTTTAATTACAAATAAAAGTTAAAATTAATACTCGCAAAAGTATAAAAGCTGCATATATATATATATATATATATATATATATATATATATATATGGAAGCTCAGCCCACGGGAGAGGGCGAGCCTGTGGTGGATGCACAGTCTAAAAAAAGGTGGATGGTGCTGTAGGCCCAAAGTCTGGATCTCTGAATGTTAATGGAGAAATGCCTCTGACAGCCCAGCAAGCAAGTGTAATTCTCAGCTTCCTCATTCCTGGTACCAATGGCCAATGGATGGTAATGTACACCTGGAGTCCAAGGTCACAGATGCATTTCGAGGGACCTTCCTCAGGTAATAGCCTATCGCCATCTCTGGGGTAATCATTTTCTATTTTTAGGTTAATGTTATTTATTTACCCTGTCAGTGGTTATAAAGTTATGGCTAATTGGAGAACAAACTGCCTCCTGCTACAGCCAAACATTTCAAATGTTGATTCACCAGTCTAGAGCACCTGCTGCCATTTTTCTGCACAACAGTTCCTGTTTTCATGAATAGTTGAGTCGCATAGGTTTGTTTCCACATTAGAGGTGTGGATTTTTGGCTGCAATTCTTCCATACAGACGTCTTCTGGCCAGACTTCTTTGGACAGTAGATGGGTCTACCTGGGTCCCACTGGTTTCTGCCAGCTCTGTGCTAATGGTAATGCTGGACATCTTGCAATGTTGATTCTGCTGCATTAAGTTTGTCTGCCCAACCACTGGGTCTACCACTGGTGCCCCCCCCCCCCATGCATTTCACAAATAAAAGGTCACTTTAAGAGTGTCCGGGCCCTGGACACACAGCAGTCTATGGGAAGCTGGGTAGAGGATTTGCCCGTGTTCAGGGAGTGTTCAGGGTGCAAGCGATGCGCCCTGAACACTGCCACTCTACACTCATTCCCTCCAGTCCCTCCAGCTCTGCTCACACTCCAGTTTCTAAATGTGCAATACAGGGTAAATGTCCATCTCTTCTCTTGTATGTGATGATGCAGAGGCTCTGGCCACATCTTCTGGCAGAGGAGGAGGATACTGGAGCTGGTTGGAGGAGGGTGTAAGGTAAGTGAAACAGCCTTTTCTGTAATCCCCTACACATAACATGCAAATAACCCTTGCAGTGTGTGTGTGTGGGCGGGGGAATTTTTTGAAATTCATGGAACTGGGATTTCAAGCTAGACTCCAAGCAAATATCTAAATACACAGATTAATACATATATAGGAGCTTAAGAAGTCATCTCATTGTCACTCTGTCTCATTGTCTCTCTCTCTTCCTAACAGCATGGCCCCTTGCACTGCAACACACCTGGTTGGCTTCTTGTGTTGCTTCTGCCTATTGCTATCTTAGCTTTGCTGTACAGACTGTACAGGGATTACATATGCAAATACCAAATCAAATTCAGATATTTATGATGTTTGCAATTAAAAAAAAAAAATAAAGTTATTTCTACTTCCTTGTTTTTTCTTTCCTATTTCCTTTCTCTAGTTCTTCTTGGCATAAGGGAACTATTGCCATATCATGATCTCAGTCTGCAACCAAGCCTTGTGGGATTTGTCTACTCTGAGGGATGGAATACATCTATAGCTATGGCTAATGCTACTTCAGTAGCCTATACATTGGACTGCAACATTTCTATATGTGTTCCTTTTATGTGTTGTGTGTGTTTTTTTTTTATTATTTTATTTTAAAATGATGATCTTTGGTCTGAGAGCCCTATATATTATATGTTGAATATGTTAAAATATGTTAATTTTATACTAATTAATAAAAACTATAGAACAATAAAAAAAATAATTATATGTGAATTATTACAGAGCTGCATTAATTTGTGCCTGAAACCATTACCAAATGAGAACTATTCCTACATTACGTTATTAATGGCCTGAAAGTCTGAGACTGAGACATGCTGAGCGGCAGTCAACAGCATGCAATGGGTGGGTTCAGGTTCTTTGCTCCATAACATACCAAAGGTAATGTTTTTACACTTACAGCGTAGACTATTGATATTGTAGACTGTATGAATGTAATTTTCCCATGCTAGGTCCACTTTAATGACAGTTATTGTAGTATGTTACTGCTGTCTTTGAGATCTCGGGTATTTTTGCTCTCAGGAGGGGAGGCGGCCAAATTTCTTAAAAATCAACACTCTAGTATTCTCTTAGGGAACCTTAGCAAAGCTTACCCCATTTCCCTGCTTCCCAATGCTACTTTGATATGTGTTGCTTCAATGGAATATTCAAGAGAGACATTTATAGAAAAGGCATTGAGATACGAATGTGAAACACATGACATCTGGAGATTTATTTGTAAAGCTCCCCCCCATCAAAGCTTACTCCAGATCACACCATATTAACTGTGTTTTTCCAGTTCAGCAGATTCAGGAAGGCAACCACAGACATCCTTAATAGAAAACACATGAAGACCTGAGCAAATTGCAATATGTACTTGGAACGAGCTTTTCAAGTAGCATAATTTAAAATAATTTTATAGCAAATGTGCAATGGGTCATTGTTTGGCAACAGGCTTTTTATTTCTTTCTAAATGTTATTCTTAATTCAATTTAGGCTTTTGGCTGCTACCTCTAATGTCATTTGTGCTTGCATTCTTTTGATGGGTTTGGCATTAAAGGGGTGTTCCATTTTGACCACAAGCTTATCTAGTCCCTTTTCAATGATAAACAGATAAAGGGTCCATGTCCTGAGCAGTCAGGTTTTCATGCCATCACTTAATGTAAAGTAGCCTTTCTTTTAGTGTTTTGTGTGCGGGCAGCTTAGGTAGATTATTTTGGTCTCAAGAGTTTAACAAAAAAAAATACTTTACTCATTATGATGTCATCTCTCGCACATCATCAAGAAATCAGTATTGCTGGTCATGATTAACCTGTATAGCTTTACATCATTTAGTCCCATTGTACAAAGAGGCAAGAGGTAAGGATGAAGACAACAATGATAATGATGATAACATGGATTTGTTGTTCATCATATATCTCAATATGTACGGAATAGTATATATGCTGCTTGTGTTACTTTTGTACTGCTTGAAAACAATATGATGCAGGCTTAAAATAGAACTGAAGGCATTTTTTTTTCATTTTAGGGTAAGGGAGGTTTGTAACATAATATTCCCATTGTGCGTGTTGGTTCAACTAGATGGACTTGTGTCTTTTTTTCAACCAGGTTTACTATGTAACCATGTAACATGTTTCTGAGAAAGGCCGAAAAGCAGCCTTTCTCAACCTTTTCAACACAGGGAACTCTTGAAATAACTTTCGGGTCTCAGGAAACCCCTGCTAAAAATTATTATATCTACAACTCATGATACACTAGACTGATGGTCAGTAGGAAGAATGTTCCTTACATTTGTGATCATTGAGAATAATTACCCCCTCAGAGATAGCTAAAAAAGATTGTTGGGAACTTATCTGAGAAGCAAAAACTGCTTATTAAAAGAAAATATTGGAACCAATAGGTTCCAAACCAGCGCAAATCAATGACCAAAAAAACAAATAAACTACAATAGAGAGCTGCATGTTGTAAAGTGTAAAATACACCTAAAAAGTGAAAATAAAACAAAGGAACCGTGCTCTTATATCATAAATTACATATCATAAATCACCACAGTGAATAAACAAAGAAATCTTCATTTGAATTATAAAAAATACATAAAAATTGTGAAGCTCATGTATAGATCCCACTCGTGAATACCGTCCTCAGTGAGTATAGGAAAGGTTCCTCTCCACCGGTATGCAGACACGCAATGCACTCACCAGACTTAATTGACCCCTATTACAGGGAGTCAAATTACCCATATGGGAAAATCCAAGATATCATACATGAGGTCCCAGGAATGAATCCAAACTGCTGCTGTAAGCCATTCAATATAGATGTAGATAACGTATTCAAAGCTCCAGTTTTGTCATACAGAGAGGGAGAAGAAAGAACACTCTCATGGTGCAGTAATTCAAATCATTTATTTAAAAAAGAAGGTTGTATTGCACTTACATCAAAAAAGACAAGGATCAGCATATATGTATAGGAATCGCCAGTAAACGTTCCAGCTGACCGGAAATAACGTATCTCAAATGTGTGGGATCTATACATGGACTTTACTATTTTTGTATTTTATATGATTCAAATGAAGATTTAGTTGTTTATTCACTATGGTGATTCATGATATATAATTTATGATATTGGAGCGTAGTTCCTTTGTTTCTTTTCACAGAAATTGCTTATTGCTCAAGAAACCCCTAGCAACCTCTGGAGGAACACTAATGATTGAGAAACCCTGCAATAGAGTAAGCAGGTGCTGTAGCAGATACCAGCTGGAGAGAGATGACACCATAGATCATTGTATATATTGCCAGCACACCATGGATCATCAAAATTAAGCCCAGTCAAGTTTAATTGAGAAGATCACTTCATGGCGAGAAATTAAAACTTTTGGAGCCCCGTAAGCAGGGGTATTGCTAGGTGGGAAAAGGTATTACACTTATGGGAAGGGAAGGGAGACCCTGCCCCAAGCTGGTCCGTAACTCCAACAGGAGAACAAGGGATAACCCAGCGACTTTTACTGGAAATAATGTAACTTTATTAATCATGAAGTTTAGTAGAACACAATGATACTTGGCAACACTTAAAATGACAATGTTGTCAATTAAATACAACACCCCAGGGTCACACACATACCATAACCTTATCCAGAACACAAATAGTGGTTAGCAGGGACTCTTACATGGATCATAGGTAATCCTATCTCCAGACCCAGCTAAGTGAAGTGCTAGTGGCTATGAAGTGGAACCTCTAGGTCCATCATTGCCCAATCAATGGTAAAACATATACTGGATATTGAGGCAGCTGTAAGGTGAACACAAAGAATAGAAAAACTCATAAGGTCAAAGTTTATGACAGTTAGGAGTGGGAGGCCGTCAGCCCAAGATGTACTTAGTGCTTAACGCAAATTGCTGTATGCAATGACCTCAAATCCCACCTCCCTTTACCAATCCAAAGTTAATCAAGGCACATTGTTCCTTTAGGACTGGTGGTCCATTAGGTAGAGCATTTAGAGTCAGCCCAAAGTTGGTCCCGCTGCTAGGATTAAGAGCCCGGGTCAACAAATATCATATTGTGCGGCGCCGGACTAGAAAATGTCTAGACTCGCTTGTACCAGTTTAGGCAGGAGCAGACTACTAAGTGCGGTGATGGCCGCAGCTGCAGGGTATAGTGTCGATCCCGCTCGAGGGATATAACTCACTGTTAGATGTTTTCATCCAAGCCGAAGTCCGGCTATCCTCTGAACCCAATTCACATATGAACTCCATTCGGTGGCCCTGGCGTAACCCACCATCTAGTGGGTGGCTTAGTCCGTGTCTTAGGATCCTCCGGTGATGTGGCTGCTAGTGTTGGCTGACACCGCCGGTCCTCCGTGCGGTGTGCAGCCAGGTGAATCTTTGGCTCCCGGGTCTGGAGAGCTCATTGAGCAGGGCCAACGCTGCGTTAGTGGATCAGCTGATCAGAGACCTGTCAGTCCTCAAAGAGTCGGATTAGGGATGGGCTAGGAATGAGAGTTCAGCTGGATGGAGCGCCTCTGTTTCTGTGTGGCAGGTGGTCCCCTATAGAGGGGGGGGACCCATGGGGTGAGTGGGGGGATCGGGGGGGACAGAAACACATACGCGTGTCATTCGCTCATCTGCGTATTTCATCAGGGTGGGGAAAAAGCCCAGGGGCTTCAGCCCGAAGATATGCGGCGCAAAAAATGGGCATGGTTTAAACGGAATCATGGGCATGGCTCAAAGCGGCGTAGCTCAATGGAGGCGTGGCTCAAATGGGCGTGGTTCAAGTCTGAGATGAACAAGGGATGGCAGAAGGAAGAAAGAAATAGGGAGCGAAGGAGAGAAAAGGAAGGAAGGAAAGAGGGATGGAGGGACAGCAGGTCCAGATCCTACACCACAATAGCAATATGCATATGCCAGAAAGTTTAACAATCAGCAGATAAAGATACTCCAAACATCTGGTGTTAGCGCTTCAATCATCATCATGGTTGGTGTCAGGATGATTGAAACACATTATTTTTTATATTACATTGTAATATAAAATGCAATAGTTCAACTCACCATGATGCAGAATCAGTGGGAGCACTGAGCGTGTCACTTGCCACGTCGCATGCCACCAGATGCCATCAGAATCTTTCCTTACATCAGGTGTCCCCAGGGGAGTCCCTCCTTACATCAGGGGTCACCAGTGGAGTCCCTCCTTACATCAGGGTGTCCCCAGTGGTTAGAGTGCCTCCTTACATCAGGGTGTCCCCAGCGGTCAGAGTGCCTCCTTATATCAGGGTGTTCCCAGCAGTGGTCAGAGTGCCTCCTTATATCAGGGTGTCTCCAGTCTCCATCGCCATTACAAAAGACCAGCATGGAGCATGGTCATTCGCAGAGGGGAAGAAATAAGAGGTGAAGCTGGCTGCCAATAGAAATGGAGCTACCGCCAACCCCCCGCCCCCTTTCCTACAACAGGTCATAGCAGCAGGCCAGGGGGCGGGGGGTTGCTGGCAGCTCCATTTCTATTGGCAGCTGGCTCTGCCTCTTGTTTCTTCCCCTTGGTGAGTGCAGCTGGTCTTCTTTAGAATGGCGGCGGAGACATCACCAGTGCCAGCCCCGGACCTCTAGCGGCGGGCGGCTCTGGTGAATCTCCAGGAGCGCTCAGGAGCCTCGGGGCTGATAATAGCCTTCGCTATGTCCGAACATAACACGATATGCTGCTAAGTGAACATTGTCACCTAAGAACTGGAAGTGTGTTACAGGCAGGGTCAGCAGATAAAAGTAAAGGAAAACAGAGCCTATAACGAAACCTAATGCAGCCACCAAAGAACTGGTAATCTGTGATGTATTGCATTTTTGTTTGTGGTCTTAGATACACTTTAACCTTCCTGACATGCTTCCATATCTAAATGAGTGGTGTTGAGATCTCTTAACTTGACTTTGCAGGCCTTTACACCTGCTGTGGCCATCTCAAGGGACTCCTACTGGCACAATTCAAGTTTCCATTTACTTTATAGTATGGAGAATGCAAAAAAAGGATTGTCAAAGTGGGTTGGAATGCCCAATGCTAAAAGATTGCTTGGAAAGGAGGTGGGGACTATACCAGGGATATCTCTGTTTGCTCCAAATAAGACAACTGGTTGGAAAATACATTTTAAAGGGAATGTATAGAGTTGTGTATATTTTTTTAAATCTATTTTTAATATATATGACTAAAAGTAACATTTTTTGAATAGCTTGAAAGTGGAATTAAACCTAAAAAAACAAAAACAAAACCCTGTACTCTTTTCAGCCTCTTCTGTCATAAACTCTTCTCCTTGCCTGTCAAGGCTTATGTACATTAAGTAGAGCATACTCAGCTCAGTGTACATTTGTGGCACTGCTCTGTGCCATGATGACATGGTTCCTGTGCACATGTGTGGGAGTGATGTCATTGTGTCCCAGCCAGTCAAGCGACCGAACCAGGGGAAAATGGAAGTGCTGACACCTTGCTGCTGGAAGGGATTGCTTGGCAGGCAAGTCCGCCATAACACGCATACTAGTATATTATGGCATGAAGCTCCAGGGGGACCCATTTTTTTATTTTTTATGCAAAAGGTTTAATTTCCCTTTAAGTCAGACAAATATTACATATCAAATATAAATATTCCATATGTATCACTTGTAGCCAGTTTGGGTACACTAATGGTTGTTCTCTACTACTGCTTTGCAGAGAATATCCCCTTTCATTCAGGTCTATACACACACACACACACCTGAATGAGCCAAAGAAGGAATATAACCTCTTTGTTCTGTTAGCGCATATGATCCTGTATGGATTTTCCAAGTAAAAAAGTGAGCTAGCAGCACCTGAACTGGATCATCCACAAGGCAACTTAGGCAGAAGCCTAAGGTACTATAACAAACTAAGATGTTAGTTGTGGACTTGCCTGGCTGTCTAATCAGTGAAGATTTACATATAGGCAGTTGGTGTCTGATGGAGTCATTCCAGTCAATGCAATGCAATTGGAGCAGCTTCCCTGTGTCTATTGCAATCCTTATCAATAGAATTTAATAAATGTATATAAACAGTCACGCAAAGATAGGAGTGGAGTATATAAATGTATTTCTAAAAATGACTCTCTATGGCATCACCCCGAAAATATCAAATAAAGCAAATCCAAACATATATTGATGGGACTTTAAATATGCAGTAGAGAGTCAAACACACATGACATTTACAGGTAATAAGATACTTTTTATTTCATTTCACATAAATTAGTTAGATGTAGATACCACAATATAAATTAAAAACAAAGGTCAGATAATGATCACAGTACAGTAAATAGGTTACAACACTCTGGAATATGATTATCAAGATGATATGAATTGGTCTATGTATTTTGCGGGATTGCCCACTTCCTCAGGACCATATACAGCAAATTCATAAAATTGCCAGTGAAGAGTATAATGAATGTAAAAGAAAAAAGGAAATATAATAAAAAAAATACACAATATTTATACAATTAAGATATATACATCATATAATACTGTCTTCATCAGTGATTAAAAAAAAGATAACACATAATATAATTTCTCTTATCCCTCCACAGCACAGGGGCAACCCCGATCTCTTCAGGGGGCATATAAGTGGACGCCCAACGACCTGTGGGAAAAACCCAAGGGCGAAACTCCAAAAAAAAAACACAAATACAAGACAGAAAAAAAACCCTAATTTAATAAATGGGGGTGGGGTGTGGCGCTAAAAAAGAACTGAAAATGCGATATGAAAGAAGTTTTGTAAACTTATCAACATCAAAAAAACAGAGAAAATAAATTTGCCAAAAAATATTATAGTTCTTCTTTAAATGTCTATCTCCCTTTCCTTCTAATAGGACGCACTGACCGAAATACCTTGCATGTGAGGGATTTTCTACAGAGACTAAGTTCATGGTACACTGAACCCAACACAATGTGTATATAATACACAAGCGACATCACGTATGAAATATGCAGCCAAACTTCTGGAAGCTATTAGAAGCCAAATAAACAAATGAGATTACACTTCAAAGAAACGTCATCACGTTTTCTCTCCTGGAACAGAAACGTTTTCTTTGCTAAAATCCACATCTGGAAATGCCTTGCCTCTTTACACTTTTCAAATGCTGAACTGATTTATTAATTTAGTGAAATTACCGCATACATTTAATCAAATATTCAGCGAGAGGCCTGCCCTGTACCGTTTAGTATTTTTTTAAGTTTACAATTGCTCTATTGAAGGTGAGATGCCTAGAGCATTATGGGAGGCCAATTTTATTGCCCTAGTTGTGTATACTTAGAAAGTATAGGCCATTAGGACCTTCAGGCTACATCAGGCTAGTATGAGATGCTAGGTCTCATTTATCTAAGTCGAGATGAGGGTGAGGAGCTGGATAAAAATCATCTACCAATAAAAAATAAAGTAGTTGTAAACCTCAGACATGAAATATGAACAAAGCATATTGCTCTATAGTGTGTACTTGTCTCAATCCAGAGCACGTCATTTCTGTCTGTTGTCTTATTCCTCTGCTATCAGCATGAATCACTTCTGACAAGTTTTACTGACACCAAGAGAAAAATGGTGACAGAGGAGGGACCTCCAGCTGAGTGACAGTCTCATCTCTGTTCCTGTGTGCTGTGCAGTGGTGGCCCATCCATAAGGGGTGCAGGGGCGCCGCCCCCTAATCTCTATGCGCCGACACGTAATCTCCATGCAGGGCGCCGGATGCATACAGTTCTACATTTCTTTTTGTTCTTTTTTGTGAAGCACATGAATAGAGGGGTGGGCTTAGGGCGCCCCCAAGCCCACCCGCTTGCGACATTAGAGAATTTTGATTTGCTATTGTCTAACTGCTTCTCCTCCCACCAATCAGAACAGGAAGCAGGTCCTAAGACCGGATTGGAGAGAAGCAACTAGCTTGGCCGGGAGCAGAAGCCGGGGAAGCCGCTGAGGCCCCCCAACACCTGAATGGGGTAAGTGCATTGCTGGCGGGCTTGCTGGCGGGTTTGGGAGCAGGCAGACGGATTGTTTTCTGCCCCCCCCCAAAAAAAAATGGCACACCAGCCGCCACTGGTGCTG
Organism: Glandirana rugosa; assembly: GCA_018402905.1. Taxonomy (NCBI): domain Eukaryota; kingdom Metazoa; phylum Chordata; class Amphibia; order Anura; family Ranidae; genus Glandirana; species Glandirana rugosa. The sequence goes on from BLSH010347824.1 coordinate 312,422, forward strand.
TATGAAGGGGGTGTGCCCCTGCCCTCCAATCAGCTCTCAGAGCTTTCCTCATTGAGGTCTGCAGAGTGTGACTTCAGCTCTCCAACTCCTTTTTTCTGAGAGCTCAGACAAGCTTTATACATACTAGACTTTGAATGGATGTAGAGAGGAGAAGACTGCAGATAAACATGTACAACTTATGTAGATGGATTTGTTTCATCTCTGTGTATCACCTGAGGCTAGTTACTTTACTGGGTATATCTGATGTTAAATAAAAAAATAGGTGCGCTAATCCTGTGCCAAACAAATAATAATGATGATAATCAAAGAAACGCCCAAGTGTCTAAAAACACACATAAATATACCAAAGGTGCTAATAATCTCCTTATCATATCATGTAAAAATATTCTGTGAAAAAAGTAAAATGATCTATCAAGAAAATATGTGTCCATGCATAAGTCCAAAGGGACTCTTACTAAAAAGAGTTAATAATATCAACACCCTAATAATGGTAAAAACTGTGATATAAAAAGCTGTGATGAAATATCAATGTTCCAAATGTGATCCAGAAACACACAGTGTTCAAATAGATCGCTTCACCACAAATACTCGCCTCTTACCAGAAATAGTCTCAGGATCTCAGGTAATAGAGATCACGTGTGTTTGTTTAATTTCAAAGGGCTCAGCGGTCTCAGCAGTCAGGCTAGAGGAAAGATCTGATTTCCGGGTGATGGCGGTGGTAATTGCAAGGTAGTTACTTCATGGTACCCAATGCTGGGGAATGCAATGGTGATGCTCCCAATATGTGCAGAAACACCTTTCCCAGTTGAAACCTGTTACGGGAAAACGCGTTGGACGGAGCCACTATCTGTGACGTCATGCCGCACAAGCAGGCTGGTGCTGACCACCACCCGTGTTTGTCTTATGCTCATTTTAAGCTACTTAATTGTAAGTGTATAATTTTTTTTAAATAAATATTTTAAACATTTAAACATATCTACGAGGCTTCCCTCTTCTCTCTGCACATATTGGGAGCATCACCACTGGATCCCCCAGCATTGGGTACCATGAAGTAACTACCTTGGAATTACCACCGCCATCACCAGGAAATCAAATCTTTCCTCTAGCCTGACCGCTGAACCCATTGAAATTAAACAAGAGCATGTGATCTCTATTACCTGAGATCCACTATATCTGGTAAGAGGCGAGTGTTTGTGGTGAAGGGATCTATTTGAACACTGTGTGTATCTGGATCACATTTGGAACATTGATATTTCCTCACAGCTTTTTATATCACAGTTTTTACCATCACTCGGGTGTTGATATTGTTAACTCTTTTTTTTAGTAAGAGTCCCTTTGGACTTATGCATGGACACATATTTTCTTGATAGAACATTTTTATCTTTTTTCACAGAATATTTTTACTCATTTTTACATGATATGATAAGGAGATTATAAGCACATTGGTATATTTATGTGTGTTTTTAGACACTTGGGCGTTTCTTTGATTATCATCATTATTATTTGTTTGGCACAGGATTAGCGCACCTATTTTTTTAATTAATCCTTTAATAGTGTTGTTTTCAGACGTATTGGGTTGCAGCTTTTTTGTGGAATATACACGTTTTGTTTTTGAATTCAATTGATTTGAGTTGAGAGGGGTAACCATAGGAATTTTTATTTATTTTTATACGTAATGGTTCACAGCTGCTTTACACACTTGACCTCCCAAAGATTTTACCCCCATTATGACCAGAGCATTCTTTGCTATTCAGCACTGCACTACTTTAACTGTCAATTGCATGGTCATGCAACGCAAATTACGTTTTTATCATTTTTATTCACACAAATAAAGCTTTCTTTTGGTGGTATTTGATCACCACTGGGCTTATTTACTTATTTATTTTTACGATATAAATGAAAAAAGACCAAACATTTTGAAAAAAACCCCCAATATTTTCTACTTTCTAAAACATGTAAAAGGGTGAGGGAGAGTTTGTGGATTGTGTTGGTACCATCATAGATTATTGGATAATCCAATAGTTAAAAGTATACACAAATCTCGTTATTAATACAACATTCAAATGAGTTAAAAACACACAAAATTATACATATCAGCTCCCAAAAGCTGCTGTGAGTTTCCCACTATGTTTGCTGATCACAAGATGTAAATAATGGGGTCAGTCAGTATGCTGAAAAGGCAGAGGGATAACGCATGGACAGCTAAGTTCACATCTCTACATGTTTCAGGGTCTGCTCCCGGCAGGAGTTTAGGGTGCTCCACAATCCGGTGTGTCCAGTGGTGCTGTGCACGCACCCCTAAAGCATACATCTGATGGTCACATGTACTCCAGGCTAAGTGGCGCTTCTGAACACATCTCTGGATAGCCATTCGTATACCATCTAGAACAACACAGCCTAGCTTAGCTAAGACCAGCCTTTTGCAAACCCTATTACCTAAGAGGAAACTAAAATAATTTTCAGGTCTTGATGTACATCTAGTAAGGTAAATGTAGTGTAAAGTAAAATAAAAGTACTGTGGACATTTTGGAAGTGGTTAAGTCCTTAGTGGAGCCAAATGGTTTGGGATCAGCAGCCCTCCACAAAGTGGGCACCCCTCAAAAATTGGGGGCCCCCAAACCAAATTGTCTATATACAGCTGCACCAAAAAAGCCCTAAACAAATGATCCATAAGTCCAAAAATAATTTATGAGTTCAATATGTGACCATGAAAAGGACAACAGACACCGACATTCAAATTTACAGCCCATCTGATGTGACAATATGGGAATTACACTAGAAACTAATTTTGAGGGGTTGGTATCGGTTTTGGATGCGGAAGTACCTCCTTTCCTCCCCTCGGGGACTTTCAAGTTTGGGTGGGATGGGTCTATGTCTGCGCCTCAATCTTTCTATTTTTAGAATGAGATGTGAGTTTCCTTCAGTGTGAGAGTGAGGCTTGGATGCCGTTCTTTTTTCCTCACCCAGGCTGCAGAGCTGAAAGCGAGGCTTGAACCACTTGGTTCCTTATTTAGTGGGATGGCAGGAAATGATGCTCATGCCCCGGAAGAAGTCCTTTTGTTGACGAAACCAGTCGGGCTGAGCTGCTTATTCCTGCTATTGCGCATTCCTTTACATGTCCAGATGTCCTGTGGCCTTCTTAAAATAATATAAGATAATTGCTGCGCTAGGTGAAATAATAAATCATTGACAGCAGCCAGCACAATATTGTTGAACATCCACAATATCAGAACAAAATGAAAAAATGGTGCAGTGTAAAAAATGTCAAGTATAACACGACAAGTATATATCTACAGTTATAAATGGGTTACGATTCCTCTAGATGGCATAGGATATAGAGATGTGGGACCCGGCACCAGCACCCTCATACACTGCATCTTACCAGTTCCAGATGACCCCCACCACAGAGGCCAAAAAAGTCTTTCAGATCTTAAACCAGATTCACACCAGAGACAGACTTCCAATCGGACCCAGATCAGGCAGGAGTTTGTTGAATGAAGGTGTAGTAATATTGCAGAGCTCCACTCACTGCGCACCCACATCCACTATGTTCTTGGCTCCATGGAGCCCCTGCTCTTGGCTCCAGCAGACATTTCCTTCTCCAGACTATGTTACTTCCTGCACGTTACACAGCCTGGACCTCAGAAAGAATCGGGTGCAGGAGAGGAGGGGCAGCAGATCAACTGGCTTCCAGCCTCACTTGGGTGCTGCAAGTCAACAGCCAGCTTGGAGATGGGACTATGCAGACACTAGTGTCAGTAGCAGTGCGCAGTGCTCAGTGTGGTGGCAGTAGGGACTGCGATCTGTAACTTTCACACAGACTAAATAATATTTAGTCTTTTAGATTTTGGCTATTTTCACCAAAAAAAGTCACAGAATACATTTTGGGCTAAATTTATGCTAAACATATATTTATTTTCAAAATTTTATAACAAAAAGGAAGAAAAACACGCTTTGTTTCAAAATTTTTTTGTCTTCTTTCTTTTATTTAGCAAAAAATAAGAAACCCAGCGGTGATTAAATACCACCAAAAGAAAGTTCTATTTGTGTGAACAAAATTATAAAAGTTTAGCTTGGGTACAGCATTGCATGACCGCGCAATTGTCATTCAGAATGCAACACAGCGATGAAAGCTGAAAATTGGCCTGGACAGGAAGTGCCCGGTATTGAAGTGGTTAATGAATACACACCTGGATACAATGGCGATTTTATATCTGTATGGAGTTACCCTTTAAATAAAATTGGAGGTTGACTCCAACATTCCGAGCCCAGAGCACCACTTGTTAGACTTTCACACTTCAAACTAAATAACGATTCCAAAACAGAAGTTATGGAAGAAAGCGGAGTAATGATCCGATGACTTGGAAGACAGACAAGCCTGCGGGGGATAGAAGGCTGGGACAGCTCGGGATGATGTAGATGGATCTTGTAAACTGTAATTATGTTTTCAAAACATATTTAGATGCAGTGGTAAGTGATTAGATAAAGGTTTATAGAGGATGAACATGGCACTCGGGGATTTACTACTTCCACTTCAATTTGCTCATAATGGGCCTCATTTATCAAAATGTCTCAACGAGCAACAGCCTTGGGTTTCGTAAAACAAACAGTGATACGCACAGCGCAGGTGTCCCTTAGCAGCCAATCAAAAGAAGCATCTGTCTGTGATCTAAAAACAGTAAGGGGGCAAGGTGATTGGTCAGTTTATGTTTCTCCACTTTGCTATAGCCTTTGTACATGTCTATGTAAACCTGAACTATGAACTTCTCTTATTTGCTCACTTTCGGTCTATTAAATATTCCGTTAAAAGTGTTTTGTTATATCTGTTTAATTATTGCAAATAAAATATCTGTTGATCCTGCCAGAAATTGTGTGAGTGGATAACTTCCTGTACTCTCTGCCTATGCTGCTTCTGAGCTATCGCAAGGACTACAGAACCTCTTCCTCCTATGTTAACCACTTGCCGACCACCCGCCGCAGTAATACTGCGTAAAGGTGGCTCGGCTACGCGAATTGCTGTACGATGATTCGTGCACCAGCACCTGTGCGCGCGTGCACTGATTGGCCAGCAGGGGAGCCAATCAGCGGGTCTGGCAGACTCGATGTCCACCAGCTATCATTCCCCCGCAGAGACAGAACGGGGATCTACCGAAATAAACAAGGCAGATCTCCGGGGATCTTGTCTTTCAGCTATGCAGGAAGATGGATCTCTGTGTTATCCCAGGCAGCCCACCCCCCATATAGTTAGAAAACACCTGTAGGGAACACAGTTAACCCCTTGAATGCCCCTGATGTTAACCCCTTCACTGTCAGTGTCATTAGTACAATGTCAGTGCATATTATTAGCACTGATCACTAATAATGTCACTGGTTCCCAAAAAAAGTATCAAAAGTGTCAGTTAAGTGTCCAATCTGTCCGCCGCAATGTCGCAGTCCCGCTAAAAATCACTGATCACCGCCATTACTAGTGTAGCCATGTGCCCCCTCAGGGGTAGCTGGTAGTTGCGGTTCACCTTCTGGCTGCCCTCAATTCCACCATATCTCACACATCCGGAGTCACTGAACAGGCTGGCTCTTGTTTTTGTTTGTTTTATTTAGGGGATTAACTTGGATGGGGAAAAGGGGTGACTGAAAGAATTGCATTACAGGACCTCCTATATACACAACTGTATATACAACGCTACTTCCTCCAGCACTTTACTTGCAGACTGTTACTCCTGACCTGAAGGGAAATTTATTAGTCTCACATAACTCTTTTCTCTTCACCGCAGCTAGCACATTGCGAGGCCTGCACTCAGTCAGCAGGACCCCCGGACCACCCATTACAGACCAGGGTCAAGGACCCCTCTAGTGTAGCTTAGTACGTTGGTGCTAGCTGGGCCTTTGATGGACTACTCCCAGCCCATCCCTCTTCCAGGCCACACCGGCCTGCTTTCCTCTTAATGACACTCCTTCCCCTGCTGGCTCCTGAGACCTCCACAGACCATCCACTATTTCTCTCCCAGCCTGCTCCAGCCTTGTCTTCCAGCTCCCAGGGTCTGTCACTCACCGACTTCAGTGGATACTTTAAAGTGTCCTCAGTAGCACCTCTGCTGTTCTCATGTTCCTCTGTGCTGCTCCAGGAATCAACTCCACTCCTGGCCGCACCTGAGCCTCCAGGCCTCAAGGTCGCCCCTCCAGATTGGGGGCTCCCTCCAGGGTAGAGGCCTCCACAGCACCTCTGCTACATCTTCACCACTTCCACCCAAACCCCCCCCCCCTTGCTGGCAGATCACTATATTTAAGGAGGCCTGCCCCCTGCCAATCCAGATTGGGGATTGGTCAGGGCTCCTTAACATACACAGTGAGTGACACCTCCTCATCCATCCCTCCTTCCAGCACTTTCTGGAACCACGGGAGGAGTATCCAAGGGGTGTCCCTCCCTGCAATCTCCAGCCTACTCTGAGCCACTCCCCTGCCCAGATCAAAACATTCAGGCCTGCAATTTACATCAGACCTGACTAATTTTTGCCCCTCCTAGCAAAAAGACCTCTACAAAAATTCCTACACTTTGGGGGTGCTACACCCCCCCCCCAAAACATCAGCTAGTACCCAGCTGAAATTTACAAAAAATACCTCCTGAGCCCAGGGCATCCCAAAGTCAAAAGAGGGAGGGGACAAGGAAACAAACTTGGAAAAGGGGACATACAAAACTGTACAAATTAGTTAGTTACAAAAATATATCACCACCATTGCTTTTGTAATTACTTACACTATACAGTTTATCACATTTCCTGACTACAGAGCCCTGCAGCTGATCACATACAACATACTATACATTTCTGAGTCAGAGCACTTCTCCCAAAAGAGAAGCCCTCTACTCGCCTAATTAGTAGTTAAAAGTTGCTGTTGACTTGTGACAGTTGACAGATGAGGATGGACAGCCATTCCATCCCAGAAATCCTAAGAGAAGGGAAACACAACCTAAAATGAACTAATTAACAGTCTACAAGGAGGGGGTTATTAGCCTTCTCATAGAGCAACATAATAAACATGAGTCTTTCTCTGTGCTCCTTTCACCTGCCTGCTCTGCCAGCGAGGGGTTATGAGTAGTGTTGAGCGAACCCGGACTGTAACGTTCGGGTCCGTACCCGGACATTTCAAAAATTGTTCGGGTTCGGTCCGGGGTTCTGCTATTTTACTCCACGTGTTGAGAAGCTGCAGGGCAGCCAATCAACAAGTGTTTCACTGGTTTGCCCTTAGAAGCCATCACAGCCATGCCAACTAATGGCATGGCTGTGATTGGCCGGTGCATCATGTGACCCAGCCTCTTTATAAGCTGGAGTCACAGTGCTGCAGTCACATGCTCCTTGGGTTAGTGTAGGGAAAGGTAGCTGACTGCGTGAGGGACAGATTTGAGACATTTTAAGACCTGATCCTGCATCCTGAGATAGATTACTTTACTACTGCTGTCTGTGCTGTTGCTCTGAGGACAGATAGCAGAAATTAGAGATTTCACATACCGCTGCTTTGAGTTGCAGATCAAGCTCTGCATAGAACAACGATCGCTACGATCGTGCTCTACGATCAGATTGTTGGGGGAATTTGAGATTTCAAATACCGCTGCTTAGAGTTGGAGATTTGCAGATTAAACTCTGTCCAACGAAACGATTGTACGTTCGTACACAA
>BLSH010347824.1:333199-352391 GCA_018402905.1 Glandirana rugosa
GTGTACAGATTAATATTAAAGATTACCATTCTGGTCTCCATCTTACGACAATATACGACTATCGAGCATTAAAGTGGATAAATGCACAATTAAAGCGTGGATTAAAAAAACGTTCGAATTTAATATGCTTTCAACTGACATTACGAACTGAAACTTCTAGACACGTAGATGTAAACAATTTACTAATAGAGGGGACAAGAGAGTATATATATAAAATGTAATCTGAAGTGCCTTTAATGAGGAATGGGGGAACAAAAAGACGGTATAACATTGGTGATATATGGACATGAAGTCACCATAAAACAAGAGTTTTAGTATTATTTTAAGAACTTTTTTCTTTTTTTTTATAAAATCTCTCCATTTCATAGGTGGGGGGGGGGGGGTTCTGTAGAAAATAGAGCAAGCTGGGAAACAATGCTAACTATTAAAACTACATCACAGGCAGAGAGCACATAAAGTTATCAGCTCACAATTTTAAAATATTTTTTTTTCTTTTTTCAAGAATTTTATTATGATTTTGAGAACAAAATACCACTGAAGTACAGGTATATAGTGGTTACAATATGGCAGAAAAACAAGGGGGTAAGGAGTAATTTCCGTGAAGTCTAATGTAAAATATATATATGAGAGAACAGGGGAGATAATCATTTAACAAATGTAGATGCACAGATCTTCAAAGTCAAGCATTACAGTCAACTTTCGTATAATTTAAGCTTGCAAAAAAATTAGGTGCGAAATTAACACGTAAATAGGTGAAATTACGAGCTATCAGCATATAACAGCATTCTACCTCTGGTCTTACCATTAGAAATTATAATTAGACATGTGCAGAACGAATAAAATAATTTAGTTTTGATTAGTTATTTACATAAATTCATTTAGTTAAATTTGTTTAATTAGTTCTCAAAATTTTTTTAATTTGTTTGAATTTGAATTGATTCAAATTTAATTCAAATTCCATTCAAATTGCATTTGAATCGAATTCCATTCGAAATGGAATTTATTCTATTTGAAATTCGAATTTTGGAAGAGGGTTTTTTTCTATTGCATTCTATTCTATTGGTTTTTCTATTCTATTCTATTTGAATTTGAATTTCTTCTATTTGAAATTTGAACTTTGGAAGATGGTTACATTCTTTCTATTCTATTCAATTGTCTTTCCAATTCTATTCTCTTCTTTTCTATTCTAGTTAATTACAGGCGGTCCCCGGGTTACAAACAAGATAGGGTCTGTAGGTTTGTTCTTAAGTTGAATTTGTTTGTAAGTGGGAACAGGTACATTTTGTGTAGCTTCAGCCAAAAAAAATATTTTTAAGCTTTTTGGATAGCATAGAGAAGGGGTAACACCCCTGTAATGTTTGTTTTGCTGTCTATTTTTCTGTTTAGAAGATTTCACCTCACTTCCTGTGCCAATGATAATTGGATTTTGAAAATTGTGGGTTGTTGTGGAAACAAACCTTGGTGATAAAGCTTCAGTGGAGACACCTTTTCCCCATAATAACTCTTACAGGAGTGAATTTCCCTTCCTTTTACTGTGTATTCTCTTCTATTTTACTCTATGATAGTCTTTTCTTTTATTTTCTATTCTATTTTTTTCTATTCTATTCTTTTCTGTTCCTTTCCTTTATTTTCTATTCTGTTTTATTCTCTTCGGAAATTCAAATTCTATTAGAAAATGCTTTAAATTAAAATTTGATTTGAAAACTATTTGAATCAGGTTCAAGAACGATTAAAATTTTGATTCGTTATTTCGGATTCGTTTAAATGCATTACTATTGTAATTCTAAAATAATGAAAATCCGAATAATGAAAAGTTTATCTGAGTTTCAGTTCGAAACAAAACAAACCGTACATTTTATAATGATAATGAGAGGTCTGTAATTGTCATCCTTTTGGAAAGACAGGGGATGATATGAGCACCAAAGAGGTAATATAAGGGGAAAGAAGGAAAGGGAAAGAAAAAAAGAAATGAGAAGGGGGGGCATAGGAAAAGGGGGGATGGGGGGGGGGGGTAGGGAAATAGGACTAAAATTGGGATTTGTGGAGGTATAAGTGCATGGGAAGTATGTTTAAATTGTGGGGGAGGGGTATATGACTGTGTATGGGGGTAGGAAAGTTTGAAAAATAGAGCTAGTAAAGTAGCTCTCCATCTCTCATATAGCCTGGCTGATTAAGAGTTATTTTTTTATTTTTATTTTGGATAGTGTTGAAGCAACCTACATTGGGTTGTCACTAAGGCCTCATACACACGGATGTTTTTTACAGCCACGTTTCTTAGCGTTTTTTTACATATCTCCATGTTATTCAATGGCCCCATAAAAATGCTGACGTTTTTGAGCTGTACATGGCGTCGGCGTTAGTGAGCTGAAAGTAGATCCCATGGCCAGCACGTTCCGAGGCTGTAACGTTTTGGCGTTTCTGACACCAACGCGGCAAAGCACTGCCGTACCGGCGTTAACCGGCGTTTTTGACGCTGGCTTTTTCAGGTTAAAAATAGCAGAGGAATGTTCATTTTATAAAAAAGGCCAATTGACGCCGACACTCACTAACGCCGATGCAAAACGCCGAAAAAAACCACAGATTTTTCCCGACGTTGGGCCCGACGTTTTGCTTATTTTTTTTCATACACCCATGTGTATAAGGCCTTAAAGAGGAAAAAAAATCTTCCAATGGGGACACCAGTTCTAGTGACAACCAGGGATTCCATCACTTTAGAGGGATCTCCTCTCACTCTCTGTTTTCTCCCAGATTCTCCAAATCTCCCAATTGGACAAATAATAATAATAATTGTATAACTGCAATATTATTTATTATTTACACAAATGTTTTTTAGACATAGCAAAGGTAGCAAAGCATATTTTATATTGCACAATGTACATATATAAATGCACAAACCTTACAGAAAATGTATCAATAAATGCAAGTTTAAAAAAATAAAATTATTACAAAGTGTCTATACAAATCACACATGTAACAAAAAAAATACTTTAAAAAGCATTAAATTGCCTTTAATCATAATGTAGCAGGTATTAGTCAATGGAAAACCCTGGAGTATAATGTTAGTTACACAGCTGGAAATGAAAAGGGGTGGCAGTTTGAAGGTCGATTAACAGCAATAGAACAGTTACATTATAAACAAATATATTAACTATATATCCAGATAATTAACACAATGTTTATTAAACCAGATCTGTTTCACACGGTTTTCTCAGTGAGCTCAGTACATTGCCATAAGATAACATTATCTCACTTTAATGATAATTAGCTACATGAAGGTGCACTTTATACATTAAGTACAAGGTTATTAGTGTCTTATTCAGCTTCTTGTGTATATTACAGTGAAAATAATCACTGAAAAACTACCATGTTCTAATTGAATTAATTATATCTGTGTGTACAAATACAGCTTGTATGATTTCACACATATAAAGTGCCTCTACATAGGGCTTCCTTCTGTAGAAGAGTTTTATTTCATTATGGTGTGTGTTTTCTACAAAGGATGTTCACTCCCGATGCTGTGTCTCAGCACAGGTCTGTAGAAAATGATTCATTTAGCAATTTCCTTCACTCCATCGCATATATCCATTCAAAATTAAAGAAAAAAACAACGCTTTTTACTTCCCCCATTCTGCTGTCACATCACCTCCTACGTTACGCCTTTCAGTAAAGGAAAAAAGTGATCCAGAGTTACATCGAGGTCTTGTTGTCACCCCTTGTGTAATGAAGCCAATTACTGAAGACTTCAGGACCCTGTGAGAACCTGAAATCACCAATGGCACGCGTTCACATCACCAGGGAGCTTGAGAAGGCTTGAGACCTGGCCTGTCATGTGACTGCAGGGGTAGCCTGAACTGGGTGGGCATTTGCCTGCTTGGGTTAGTCCCAATAGGATATAGTTGCCTTGAGTTCACCATTTAGACATCAATTTGAGCGTGACCCATAGTCCTTGACACATGGTAGGCTTAATATAACTACCTGCTTCCCATTCAAAACCTTGACTGTGTATGCCAGAGGTAAATCTTTCAACTTACATTGCGGCTTTGATAGATCATGTAATCAAATTTTGAGGGCCACAAAAGAAACTACTTTCCAAAAAGGGGTCATTGTGCTGGTCTTCCTTTGTACTGTCCTGGCATTTTTATTTGATATGTTTTATAATAGAAATAGTTTTTTTCTAAATTGTTGGACTTTTTCCTTTATATCACAAAAAAATAAAAACAAGCGGTTATTAAGTACTACCAAAAAATGATATAAAATTAATTTGGGTATAATGTTGTATGGCTGAGTCATTGTCAGTCAAACTATCTTAGCACTAAAAACTAAAAATGGACTGGTAATGAAGGGGTATACAACTTACAGCCCCTTTGTTCCTTCTCTCCCCCAGAAACTCCCAATTGTTTCATTTGATTTTATTTTTATTTAAACCATTTTTTTCAGATGTCTTCAGGCTTGAGGCTGAAGAGATGATGTAGAATATGTAGGATCTAGGTTCTTTTTAGATTTTTTTCTTGGGGCTGGGTGGTCTTCAATGATTCAGAAAGCAGCGCTGATGTCCCAATCATTGTATGTGAAGCAAGTTCTTAGTATTTCAGATTGAATCATGCAGAACGTCATTGAACCCAAAAGAATGAGGACATCTGGTGATGTAAAGGAATTACTATTGGGAAAAGCACCAGAGAGGAAGTGAGTATTCCACCCAGACCTGCTTTTTGTTGTAAACCCCATTTTCAAAATGTTTACTTAGAATTAGGCTTTAAACCGTATCTATCATTATCATAATATACTAAGCCAGTTTACAACCCATATAATAAAGAAAGGTAGTCTGTGATCTTAGCAGAGGTTTGCTGCTTTCGACACCACGGTCTCTGTGCTTGCAGGTTCTCATGATGGGAATCTGCTCCTAGGACAGATATTTCAGCAGCCTAACCTCAGCCTCATATCCATAGGTAGCTAAACAATTTTCCAACATACTGTAGAGTCCCATTGTGTGAATGTTTGGCTATAACGTAGCACTTGGCTTGGTATATGATTCCTTGAGTGCCTGTGGGACCTTCAGTTTGAGGAATTTATCAATAGCAAAGTACTTTAACAATGGCCATCTTGTGGGGTGCATTGCAATGGAGCAGGTTAGTCACGAAGAATCCTTATCTCAGACCAACAATAAAATTTCATTTAATATGAAATATCTCTTTCCTTTGTTGTGCAGGGAAAGTTCAAATAAACATACCTTCCCCAATTAACTGGAAACAGACGCTGAAAAGAATTTGGCAGATTTACAGTATGTCTTATGGAAGAAAAAAATAAGAAAATTTGATTCAATTAAAAACATATAGCTTATGGTTCATTTTGAGAACATACTGTTTTTTTATATGTTACATATTAATTATACATTTTTCCATTTAATGTTAACCATAGCTTATTCAGATGGCCGGCAGCAAATGCTTTATTCTGTATGTCCCTGAAATTGATACAGTCCTGTTGATGCTTCCACTGTGGCCATTTCATTTTTTCAAGCATATGCATCTTTTTTTTTTTTTTTTTTAGCTATTCTTAACCACTTCAATACAGGGCACATTCACCCCCTTCCTGCCCAGTCCAATATTCAGCTTTCAGCGCTGTCACATTTTAAATGACAATTGCGCGGTTATGCAACACTGTACCCAAACTAAATTGTTATAATTTTTTCCCACAAATAGAGCTTTCTTTTGGTGGTATTTGATCATCCCTGGGGTTTTGATTTTTTGCATTACAAATTTAAAAAAAGGACCAAAAATTTTGAAATTTTGGTGATAATCTTGGCAATTTTTTATGACTAATATGCAAACTATTAAAAAAGGCAGCTGCGCAGTTCCATAGAGGACATGTATCAATATCAATGCAACACAAAAATGCCTACAACTCAGAGAGGTTCTTTTCATGTGGCTTTGAGGGCAACATTGAAAATACACAAATTCTTTAAAGTGTAAGTTCACCTTTACAGAAAATCTGTAAGGTGACCTTACACTGGACCCCCTTCCCTTCCCCCCTGGTCCCGCTGTACCAGACTGCCGCAATCCCCCCCGCCGTCAGACACTGAAAAGCCAATTCACCAGTCCGGGGATTTGAAATCGTGGTGTCTTTTTCTCCTCGCAGTGATGATGATCCATGAGATGGTGCCGATCAATTAGAATTCCTGTCATTTGTACTGGCCAAGAAATATGGAACCAAGATTAAGCTGTGGAGGTTTCAAATCCCTGGACCCGTGAAATGGATTTTCGGTGCCTGACAGTGGGGGATTGTGGCAATTTGGTACAGTGGGAATGGAGGGTTGGGAAGGCAGTCCAGTGTAAGGTCACCATACAGATTTTCTGTAAAGATGAACTTACACCTTAAATAATATGCTTGGGGGATGCCTTAAAGCTGTATGTTGTGTTAGGGAACAGTACAATTTTCATAGACAGGCAGCACACACTGGCAGCACACATTAGGCTTTGGATTTTCATTTTATTTAATTTATTACAATTTGCTTGCCTTACGTATAGAAGCACCCCAATCTGATTTATTTTACTTTAAAAATGTCTTTTTTTCAGGTAGCTTTAGCAGTGTTACATGCTTTTTCATCAAATGATATTAGACCCACCTTGGCCAGCAGATAGAAATTAGCCATTAGTTTACTTGTAGCGCCCTCCTAGATAGGTGTTAATGAGTGTATATAGTTTTTGGGCTTCTCTGCTTAACAGGGAGACAGCTAGGCAAATTCATGTGCTGTCTGCTTAAAGTGGTAGTAAACCCTCCTATCATTTTCAGCCAAGGAAGCTGCCATCTTTGCCTCTGTTTAATCTACAACTGCCATGATGCTGCACATGTGATCATCTATGACACCGGCCATTGGATGGTTTGACAGTTTGGTTTAGAGCACAACCAATGGGAGTCTTACGTTTCCGGAAATGTGACTGGTTTTTAACCTGTTAAATGCATGGGTTTACTACCTCTTTAACAGAGAGCTGTGATTGTTTGATAGAGGCTGCTCAGTGTGCTCTGGTGCTTCTCATGCTGTCTTGGAGGTTTCACACTGGTCCAATAGTAATGAGACATATTGGACAGTGGGTGGAAACCTGGCAGGTGAGAGCATGGATGTATATACAGCGCTGGCCAATTATAAGGGGGTGTGCCCCAAGGAATGCTGGGTACCTGTATTTAAATCTGAAGAGCACACAGGCTCATGGTCAAGTCTCCCTATGAGAGAGGTCCAGGTGTGGAGGAGGCTGCTGAAACATTGAAGCTACAACCCATGGTTCTTTTGCAAGCTGACTGAGGGAGAATGTCCACAGATGCTATCTGGTGTCACGGAGGAAGGTGACCTGTGGCCAGGGCCTTGTCAGTACAGACCCCCTAAAGAGATCCCTGAGACTGTGTGTGTTTCTGAAATCCCCCTCTTGGTCCTAGAAGTCAGCATACTGGGTCCGTGAGCTAAATGGGACCCTGGATAGTGTCTTGAAGAGACGAAGCTCACTGAGTTATTTCTGCTACAAAGGGACTTGTTAATTCCATACAGGCACTGTATGGTCCTACAGATAATCTGATGCACCAGGGATATGCAATTAGTTGACCTCCAGCTGTTGCAGAACTACAAGTCCCATGAGGCATAGCAAGACTCTGACAGACACAAGCATGACACCCAGAGGCAGAGGCATCATGGGACTTGTAGTTTTGCAACAGCTGGAGGTCCGCTAATTGCATATCCCTGTGCTACACAGTTCTATTGAGAAAGTTGCCCTTGCTTGTGAATAGTTAATTTGGAGTATTCTACTAATTCCCTTCTCCTATTCAAGTTCTCCAAATAAAACATAAAGACACATCCCCTAGACTGGTCATTGGAGACAACGAGCGGAAGAGTGTGTCCATCTGGCTGTGTTTAATCCACAGCCAGTTATAGGATATTTAATCAGTGGGAGACCAAGGCACAAATATTCAAGCAACTCCTACGGGGGTAGTGCTACATGCTGTTACTGTCCCTGTTGCAAAACTGTTCTGCTACTGTCCAGTTTCTATCAAGCTCTTATTAATTACTTGCCTACCAGCCGCCGTAATTTCACTGCGGCAGGCCAGCTCTCCTGTGCGAACCGCCGCATGCTCACGCCCACTGCATGCTGCGGGAGCATGCCTGCGGGTTGGGTGGACTCGATGTTCACCGGCGACACTCGATCGCCTTGTACAGAGGCAGAATGGGGATCTGCCTATGTAAACAAGGTGAATCCTGACAGGGGTCATGTCAGAGATCTACTGTTCCCATTGATCGGGAACAGTGATCTCTGTCATGTCCAAGTAAGCCCATCCCCCCCACCAGTTAGAACACACCTAAGGAACACAATTAACCCCTTGATCGCTGCCTAGTGTTAACCCCTTCCCTGCGAGTGTCATTGTTACATTGATCAATGCATTTTTTTATAGCACTCATCAATGTAATAATGTCACTGGTCCCCAAAAAGTGTCATTTGGGGTCAGATTTGTCTGCTGCAATGTCGCAGTCCTGCTACAAATCGCAGATTGCCGCCATTACTATTAAAAACACTAAACAAGAATAAAAGTCTCTATCCCCTATTTTGTAGACACGATAACTTTTGCACAAACCAATCAATATACGCCTATTGCAATTTTTTTTTTTTTTTTTACCAAAAATATGTAGAAGAATATATATATCGGGCTAAACTGATGAATACATTTTTTTTTGTATCATAGCAAAAAGTAAAAAAAAATGTTTTTTTCTTCAAAATTGTTGCTCTTTGTTCATAGCGCAAAAAAATAAAAAATGCAGAGGTGATCAAATACCACCAAAAGAAAGCTATATTTGTGGGAAAAAAGAGACGTCAATTTTGTTTGGGTACAGCTTCACATGACCGCGCAATTGTCAGTTAAAGCGATGCAGTGCCTTATCGCAAAAAATGGCCTGGTCAGGAAAGGGGGTAAAGTGGTTGAAGTGGCTGAAGTGGTTAAAAATGATGATACAGCAGTGTACAGCAGACAATAGAGCAGTGTAAAACTGGTAAGCAGCAAGACATTTAAATGGCCAAATGTACTAAAGACAAAGAGTACAGTCAGGGGTTTTACTACAAGAATGAAGAGATCACAGATGACACAGCAGTATAAAATTTGCCAGCAGCATGGCGGGGATAATAGGGCTAACCGGTGTAAGCCTAACATATTTTATTTTAGCTATAAGAGATAGTGGAATGTGGTGAATGAAAGTGATATTTTTAATGGGCAAAGCTAGACCCACATTTAATAGAGAAAAAGAATACAGGCTTGAACTCTACTACAAGAATTAAGATACTGAGTGCTCTGCAGTGCAAAATTGGTCAGCAGCAGGGCAATTTTAATAAGGGATAAAAGGGCTAACCAGCGCATGCCTAATTATGTTTTACCTATGGGGATGGGGGATGTGGTAAATGATGCAATGTGAAGTGGTTTCATTTCACAGTGTTCTTACATCCAGTTTTTTACTTTCAAAAGATGCAGCAGGGTGTTGGGAATAGAAGGTGGGTGTGTGAACAGATGGTCAGTAACAAGTAATTGCTCCACTTTGAGCATCTGAAACTTAAAGGGGCCATATTAAAAGAAGTTCCCTAAAATACCACCCCTGAAACAAAAGCCTTGAAGTAAAAAAAAAAACAGAAGTTTGCAATGGATGGGATAGCAGCTGAACATGACAGCTTGTTAGCAGGTGCAGTTAGTTAGTTTGTCACTAGGTGGCTCTGTCTCAAAATATTGCAGTACAGGGAATTATATAAGTGGGTGTTAAGTCCCTTTAAGAGGAAACCTTCCCATAATGATGTAGTCAGTGGAGTTATTGCCCATATAAATGTTAGGATGGGAAGAGCCTAGTGAGTTGGGGCATGGGAGCCAAACACCCCAGAGCCATGCAGATGTAATCAGCTAATGCCAGAAGACCTTAACAGGCCTGAAGCCCCAGGTGAAGTAGTTTAACACTCAGAAGGACCAGCTGGAGTCATCCTCACTCTTTTACAGTTGTTGATGGACCATGAGCTGGATGCAAAAGGCCTTATATGCCAGGCCAGTGTCTTCTGATGTGAGTGCTAGTACATCTGAAAACAAGTTTGGCATCTGGGTGCGTGTCCCACTAGGCACAGCTATAGAAGGGGACATAGAGAGAGAGAGACTGGTATACTAAAGAAAAGTATCTTGATTGCGCTCTATGACAGAAGTTGAATGCTGTAGAGTTAGGATACACAGGGAAGTGGTCCCAACCATGTTGTGCTCCCAAGGAGACGAGGCGAAAACAGAAGATGGGTTGCTAAATGATGTGCTGGTGTTCTGCACCCAAATGACAGCTACAGAATGTTTGCTCCTGTGTATGGCATGCAGCGAAGAGTTCAGTCAGTATGTCACTGTGCTGTTAGAAGTCATATACATCTTTAAAAGATACAAGTGCAGAAAACATATTTTTTTGTGTGGACATTCCTTTATTTTAAATATTAAGGGTAAGAAATACAACTAATAGCAGGTGGGTAGCTGTCCTATCCAGAAAAAAATCCAAGGTGGAGACTTGAGCAGTTTGGTGCCAACACACAGCCAATCGTAGTCCCCCTTACAGATTGACTTCAAATCAATCACAAAATAAAATCAGCTCTCTCTACAAGAGCTTCAAATACCCTAAGGGTCATGCCCTTCACGTGCGCTTGATATGCCCTTCAAATGCGCTTGACGCACTTTGCGTGCATTTTGTGCTGCGTTTACCACTGTGTTTGCACTTTGCAGTGCATTTTTCTATACATTTTGGGCCTGGCTTTCTTGGCTTAAAGAGGCATAGTGCAGTGCATTTGAAGCGTATTTGTAGTGCATTTGTAGTGCGTTACCTGCACTTGCGATGCAGAAAAAAGTGGCATGCTCTACTTTTTATAACTGTGCTAAACTGCACTGCAATGATGTGAACTATGCCCATAGGATTCCCTTAATTTTGGGCTGTCTATGCAGTTGGAGTGCAGTTCAAAATGCATCCAACTGCAGCCAACTGCATCCAACTGCGTTCGGTGTGAATGGGCCCTAATATTATGTTTGACCGGTATCTTTTCTTTCATAGCGAGAAGGCTAACCAAAAGCCCCCACAGCTCTTCTTCCAAGCCTGCTAACCATAGTTCAAAGGTCATGCAGTGCATTATGGTTTAAAAATTTGCAGTTATTCATCAGGATTGCAAATCTATCACCCACACAATTCACCTCAAAACCCATGGTAGCAGAAAACTAGAGCATTGTCATTACTGTTCAATAAGTGATAATACCCATTGATCCAGTGATTACATTTATTTGCTAATTCCCTCTAGTGTTCTCTAGAATTATTACATTATATCACTTGTTACAGTGTATATTTCCTATGCTCCTTAGCTCCATCTACAGGCTATAATGCAATATTTTACTACAGCACGTAATATGTTAATTTTTGTGATTTTACAGAGACATTTTTTCTGAATTATTTGATATTTATATAGATTGGTAGTTGAACTCCATGCAAGCAATTAATTGAACACATGAGGGCTCTTTTACTTATCAAAGAATTTGTATTTCTGTACATTCAGTTCTGAGGTTTAGGCTAGGTTCATACTGCTGCGGTGCGAATTTTCTGCAAATTAAATACGATTGCAATGCAAGTTTTTTCAGTTCAGACACAAGTGAGATTTCTACATGTGTTGGTGCGAATCTACTGCAAAGCTGTAGCTGGAGTTGGAGGGAGAAGCTATCGCAGTGATGTGAATGGGAGATTGCGTTTTCAATCCGTGTTCTATTGTAGTCTATAGAGCTGAATTCGCAACGCACAGCATCGCACACGGATCAAACTCGCACAGGACCCTTTTTCTTCACGGATTAGATTCGCAATGCATCAGTGTGAACTGCACTGGTAGAACACTATGTTATTGGAGATGACTTGCGAATTTAATCTATCGCAACGCAATCTATTCGCAGTATGGTTTGCAGCAGTGTGAACCTAGCCTTGCGCAGGGCTGACCTGTCTGGCAAGGCAGGAGACTTCATTTTTTTCTCTGCTGTAGTTTAAAGGAGAAGTACAGCCAAAGCTCATTTGGCTGTACTTCTCCTGTGGATCAATCGCTGTGGATCACCTGTGGATTCGTTCTGCAATTTTGTGACTGTTTTTCAGCAGACAGCAGGCTAAAGCCTGTTGTCTGCTGACGTCACAGAGCCAGTCCAGGCTGGGGAAAGATCATGTCCATATGGTCGGGATCTGCCCACATGCCTGGATCAGCATCCGGCTCAGCCTCTCAGCAAGCCGCTGAGAGCCTGAGCCAGCCGTTCCCACCCCCTCCACAATCAAGCGCCAGTGAGTGCAGGGGGGGGGCAGAATAGAGACAGTCACCGGCTCTCTGCTCAGGGAGCTCTGAGAGCCAAGCAATCAGTGGTGTTTGATCGCTCGGTTCTCAGTGTTAGTGCTGGTGGGGGACAGATGCAGCATCGCACCAATGCTGCATCCACCTAGGTAGGTATGATTGAAAAAAAAATATCCCAAACTTCTCTTTTAAGCAGCACTTTCAGGTGTTGTCCCTACCTCAACCTAGGGAAAAGTAGCCTCAGACTGAGAGGCCCATCGCTCTGTCACTCTGCTTTCACCTCCTATCAGCATGTTCCTTGCACTGCAGCACAACTGGTTGACTCTTTGTTATGCTTCTCTCCCAGTTTGAGTTCTGCTGTACAGGAACTGCGCAAAGCTGATACCAAGACAAATTCCGGTACATATAAGAATGTAATAATGAATACAGAACTACATTGACTTGTGTATTGTATATTCCCCTGGAGATCATCTTTAATAGAGTTCCTCTTTAAAACGATTACTTTCATCTTCCTTGACAGCTATCAAGTCCTGCGGTCTTAAAGCACCTTGTCGTACATGATTGTAAATGATATATGTACGGCCGCCAATTCCCACAAGAATCGCTAATTTGATTGTAGTTTATAGTTAGCTTAGCAGTAGCGCACATTCTCTCAATAGGCTGCCAAACACATCATACTTCTGGGTCCATACCAAGTGCGGAGGTCTGAACAACAGGCTTTTATTTTTTTAGCGATCCAGAAAAAATTAGCGCACGCTAAACAATGATGCTTTTTATGGAAAAATGGTGAAATGGCATTTTATTTTATTTATTTTATTTTATTTTTTTCAAAATAGCAGAACATTGGAGCAATGGGTAGAATTTGTTTAAACTTGAAGGGAATTCGGTTTAGGCGTACAGTAAGTGCTTTGTCTGTATTAAAAGAAAAAAATGAAAATAAACTTTAATCCGACGGCTGCAGAATAGGAGGGGGGGAGAGAAGAAAAAAAAATCGATTTTGTTTATTTAGAAATGAGTAACAAGTAGATTCCTTCGCTGCAGCTGAACCAGGCAGTAATTATAAACACACGCTGTTTAAATTCCCTGCATTTTATCAAAGGAAATGAACTTGATGCTTTTTCCAAACACTGTCATTTGTTTATGAAGTTCTTGCAGGCCGGGTTTCACTGAAAAACTCAGCAAGTTCACATCTGTAACAAACACAATGTTCACCTTGTTGAGATGATTTAGGAAGGAGCTATGCAGGAAAAAAAAAATTCCATCTGCCGTTTACAGGCAAACCATATACAGGAGGAGGATTTAGGGCTGCTTCAGGGCTCTTTATTATATTTAAAGTACAACTAAAAGTACTTTTTTTTTTTTGGATTTGGATGAAGTGGTGAGGGCGGGGCTGGCCCAAGGCATTGTGCTGCCTGGGTCCAAGAATAAAATGCTGCCCCCCCCCCCAAAAAAAAATAAAAACGCCCACCAAATGCCTCTACATCCATTATTTTATATCATGATAATTAAAACTAAAAATATATTTATCAGGAAATTAGATGTACATGCAACAGCACCTTGTCTATATGCAAAATTATATGACATACCATTATGTTCAATTCCAAGGGACGGGCTAGGGCAGTATAGGGGCGGGCTAGGGTAGTGTATAGACAGGCTAGAGTAGGATATGGACAGGCTAGGGTAATATATAGACAGGCTAGGGTAATATATAGACAGGCTAGGGTAGTATACAGACAGGCTAGAGTAGGATATAGACAGGCTAGGGTAATATATAGACAGGCTAGGGCAGTATATTGACAGGCTAGGGTAGTATATAGACAGGCTAGGATAGTATATAGACAGGCTAGGGTAGTATATGGACAGGCTAGGGTAGTATATGGACAGGCTAGGGTGGTATATGGACAGGCTAGGGTAACATATGGACAGGCTAGAGTAGTATATGGGCAGGTTAGGGTAGTATATAGACAGGCTAGGGTAGGATATGGACAGGCTAGGGTAGTATAAAGACAGGCTGGGGTAATATATAGATAGGCTGGGGTAGTATATAGACAAACTATGGTAGTATATACACAGGCTAGGGTACTATATGGACAGGCTAGGGTAGTATATGGACAGGCTAGGGTAGTATATAGACAGTCTAGGGTAGTATATAGACAGGCTAGGGTAGTATATAGACAGGCTAGGGCAGGCTACGACTGTATAGGGGCTTACTAAGGTAGTATATAGACAGGCTAGGGTAGTATAGGGACAGGCTAGGGTGGTATATGGACAGGCTAGGGCAGGCTACGACTGTATAGGGGCTTACTAAGGTAGTATATAGACAGGTTAGGGTAGTATAGGGACAGGCTAGGGTGGTATATGGACAGGCTAGGGTAGTATATAGACAGGCTAGGGAAGTATATAGACAGGCTAGGGTAGTATATAGACAGGCTAGGGTGGTATATGGACAGGCTAGGGCAGGCTAGGACTGTATAGGGGCAGACTAAGGTAGTATATAGACAGGCTAGGGTAGTATATAGACAGACTAGGGTAGTATAGGGGCAGGCTAGGGTAGTATAAGGGCAGGCGGAGCGGCCTGGGGGGCAGTTGTCACCCTGACAGACAAAACCGCTGGTAAAAAAATCTTGGTCGTCAATGTGCTGAGTAAATAGAAGAGAAGGAGAGGCAGACGTGGTTCAATTTGCTGCCCTCAAAGTGCTGCCTGGGTCCAATGGACCCACTGGGACCCATGGTAGGGCCGGCCCTGTGTGAGGGGTTAGAACTACTGACAGTTTTCTATTGCTGTGCAAGAAGCAGTCAGAGGACCACAACAATAGTCCAAAGTGATGTTTTATTAACCAGCTTCCGCCCCCGCGCTATAGCTGAAAGACGGCTACAGCCGGAAGGGCTTACATAGTCGTCCTCCCGTGATCATGCTGCCCGCGTGCCCGCTGAAGCGTACTCTGTGGTAGCTGAGTCCTTTGGACTCAGTTGATCACAGATCGGGGTAAAGGGCCAATCACAGCCGCCCTTTACCACATGATCAGCTGTGTCCAATGGCAGCTGATCACGGAAGTAAACACAAGCCGGTTATCGGCCTTTTCTTTCCTCGCGCTGACTGCATGAGGAGAGAAGAAGAGAGCCAATAAACGGCCTGTGTTAAAGGGACATTGGTACTGATAATCAGGGCACAGATTATCAGTAGGAAGAAAGAAAAGGGCACACCAACCTAGCGCATTATCCTTAAAAACATTTTTTGTTATTGGTAAAAAGTGGTAAGTATTATACTGACAAGATTACAGTTGGGTAAAAAGCTCATCATATGGTCCAACATCAAAATACATCACATGATGTTGTATTAGTCAGTTCATAGTGCAACAACATGTGAGGCAGGAGGTAGAGATCCAATAGGCTAACGCGTTTTGAGGTAAGAGGTAAAGGCTGAGCTTTTTACCCAACTTTAATCTGGTGAGTATAATACTTACCACTTTTTACTAATAACAATAATGGTTTTAAGGATAATGCACTAGGTCGGTGTGCCCTTTCTTTCTTCCTCTTGTGGTTTCAGAATACCAGACTCCCCAGTCTTTTGAGGGCACCAAGACATGGCTTATCCGTATTAAACCAAGATGGAGCTATAACACACTTACTTTGGGTGGGCTCACTCCCAAGTGCAGGAGCATTTGTGTTTGTGTCTGCAGATTATCATTGTTCTAATTATCAATGTAATCCCAACAGTGCCCACCAGTGCTGCCAATTAGTGTCCACCAGTGCTGCCAAACAATGTCCACCAGTGCTACCAATCAGTGCTCATCAGTGTTGCCTATCAGTGCCCATCAGTGCTGCCAATCAGTGCCGACAAGTGCCCACAAGTGCCACCTATCAGTGCCCTTCAATGCAGCCTATCAGTGCTGCCTATCGGTGCCACCTATTAGTGCCCTTCAGTATCACCTATCAGAGCCCATCAGTGCCACATACCAGCACCCATTAGTGCTGCCTATCAGTGCAGCCTCATCAGTGCCCATTAGTGCCATCTATTAGTGCCCATCAGTGCCGCCTCATCGGTGCCCATCAGTGCTGCCTCATCAGTGCACATCAGTGAAGAAAAAAAATTACCTGTTTGCAAAATTTTATAAAACAGTTTTTTTCAGCAAAAAATAAAAACCCATTGATGATTACATACCACCAAAGAAAGCTCTGTTTGTGTGGAAAAAATTATAAAATTTACATATGGGTACAGTGTTGAATGACCACACAATTGCCATTCAAAATGCGACAGCGCTGAAAGCTGAAAACTGACCTGGGCAGGAAGGGGGTGAAAGTGCCCAGTAGTGAAGTGGTTAAAGCGGAACTTTACTCTCTCAATCAGCAGTGACACTATTTAATCCTTATGCTTCTAGCATGTATGTATGTAGGCAGGTGCAGTCTGTTGTGTTCAATCACAGCGGCAATGCAGAGGCAGAGGAAGTCAGGAGGGACATGGTTCCTCTATGGTTTCCTGAGTCACTGGGGCAGCAATCTGATCGGATGCTGGTCTCCTACGTGACTCTAGCGGGCAAATAACGTGTGACATAAAAAATTTCCTGGGACGTGATGACCCGAAGCTCCAACTGGCGCGTTTCGTCATCAAATGATGTCTTCCAGGGCTACTATTCTATTAGTCTATTTGTGACCCTGACCCCTGGATATGGTGTGTGTTCACATGTGGGTTAGTTTTAGTTGTAATTTAGTCTTTTGACCAAAATGCTATTTTAGTTTTAGCCATATTTTAGTCATTTGAATTGTTTTAGGTAGTCGTATTTTAGTCAAAAAAAATCTCCAGTACATCTTAGTCGACTAAAATTGAATGGGTTTAGTTAAATTTGAATGCATTATTTCTTTACAATTGCCAAACATGATACAATCCTGGAGTAAAAATCTAATAACATGGTTATTATTTCTGGTATTAATAAGGTTTGAATGTGATGCACTACAGACACAGATTTAGCCGTTGTGATATATAACGTCTTTATAAATAAAACCAAGTTTGATAAACAAACAAAAATATTGAATTTTGACAAGCAGAAGTACAACTTGAAAATATCAAAAAACAAAAAACAAACTGTAAACTCTTTTGGCTGTAATGCCATTGAACATATTACCTGAATATATTGCCAACATTAAATATTAAGAAAAAAATAAGAACAACCTTTTTCTTATTTTTTTTTCTTTCAGCAGCTTAGTAAATGCCCCTCACATATTCTTATGTGGTAGTGCAGTATTAATTTTATCGTCTAATTTCAATTTTGTTTTAGTCATAGTCTTTTGACTGAAATGCCATTTTAGTTTTAGTCGTATTTTAGTCTTTTGACTAAAATGCCATTTTAGTTTTATTTGTATTTAAATAGTATTCATTTAGTCAATGAAAATATTTTAGTCGACAAAATTAACACCGGTGATCAGTGCTAAAAATATGCACTGTCACTGTGCTAAGGACACTGGCTGGGAAGGAGTAAACATCAGGGGCAATAAAAGGGTTATCTGTGTGCCTAGCCTGTGTTTTTGTACAGTGTGGGGGGTGCTTTTACCAGGGGAAGACCTGGATCGTTTGCAGTTACACAGGATCCATGCCTTCCCTACTGACAGAAAGGCAGTCTGCCTTGTTTACATACACAGACTGCTTTTCTGCCTGTGTACCAAACAATCAGCAGGTGCATCAAGTCCATGGTACCTGCTGATTGGCATTCGCCCGCTACTCGGAAGTGCAGGATCAGGTATATATACGTGATTCTGCACGCAGAGGTCACCCTGTAGTAAAACTTCTATAGGGTGGTTGTCAGGGCTTTTTTTCTCAGAAAATAGGTACAGGAACTTAACCACGACCCTCCAAACCCCAACCCGGCATCTCACTTTCAACCCTCTTCAGCTCTGAACTCTGTATGCAACCCCCCTCCACTGCCCCATCTTCTCTCCACCTTTTTGAAAGCTCCACCATCTTCCACGTGTCTTACTTTTGTTGTTGTATTAAGCTGAAGCACCCAGTTGGCTGTAGTACCTCCCTGTACACTGTAGGTGATTCCTCCTCTCTCACTTGCAGGGAGATCATCTAGTGGGGTTGTAGGCATCTGCTCTGCACCCCGGGCACCTGCATCTCCCTTGTCCCCATCCTGCACTCATTTGTAGCCACTCAGGAGTTTTAGATCTGTGGGAGCCGTTGTTAGACAAGCTGTCATTTGTAAACACAGAAGCCAGACTTTTGTGTTTACAAGAGGTAGAGGTGAGCAGGAGCAGAGGACCTGAGCCAAAGGTGGTGGAACTGAGTTCCACCAAGTTCCAGGTGAAAAAAAGCCCTCGAG
The DNA here is from genome assembly GCA_018402905.1 of Glandirana rugosa. Lineage (NCBI taxonomy): Eukaryota > Metazoa > Chordata > Amphibia > Anura > Ranidae > Glandirana > Glandirana rugosa. The sequence continues at coordinate 351,849 of BLSH010347824.1, forward strand.
GTTGTGAAGTGGTTAAAGAACAAGCTTCCAGGCACAGTGCCCACCCAAAGCCATGCCCCTCTATGTGTTTCAACCTGATTGAAATTCCACATATGGGTTTAAATGTTTGAATTGAAATGATCAGTTGTTGAAATTGAAATGAGTTGTTGTTAGAAATCAGAGGCCCTGTACAGTCTACCTGACAGCCCCCCCCCCCCCCCAAGAAAATATCAAAATGATATATTCGCTAAAAATTCACAAAAATCATTATTAGCGGGCACAAACACAACATAGAAAAGTCTATATGCAGAGCTACAATGGGTTAAATGCAGTCCATATTCTATGATGGAAGAAAGAAGATGAGACCCTGCACCAGCTTCAGTGTGAGTTTATAGTACACCACAGTGACAATCCAATGTCTTTACCAGAAGATGGAAAAAATCAGGCATAAACAGGAATCTAGGTAGCACCAGCTTCCACCAGCAGGTGGACGGCTCCACGCTAATACCAAGACTGGAAAGATTGATTGCCGCAATCCTCTTTCACCACACAGGACTCCAATAG
>BLSH010347824.1:379415-397530 GCA_018402905.1 Glandirana rugosa
TTTTTTCGTTACGCGTGTCTACCCACTTTTACAAATTTCTTCCCCTGTGGTCGTAACTTCTGTTTGGTACGTCACCCTCCGTTAGTTACAGACGTGGGTCCCGGTCCTATTCCCCTCCCCGGCCTCCCCGCCGACGGGACCCGTGACACCATAGTACACTCCATCCCCCCGTGGTCTTCCTCTAACCACCCCCTCCCCTAAACACAACCTTCCTCCTTAAACCCCCGACGGCCCCTATGTATAACAAGATCCTCCCCTTTACTCTCCCCCACGGTTCTCACCAGTAAATTCCCCAGTAAATTCCCCTAAACCACCCCCTCCCAACACAAATCCCCTTAAATGACCCCTTAAATGACCACTCTTGGCACCCCCTCTCATTTCCCCTCCTAGAACAATATGTATCCCCGGCAGCCCCCAAATTCCTCCTTCCAACACAAATCCCCTCCCCCACCAATCTCCTTCTGGTGCCCCCCTACCTCACATGATACCACAGTGCCCAGGGCAGCCGCCCCTCCGGCCCCTCCCCTTATCCTGGCCCTGGGTGCAGACATTGATTGCCTCCCACTGCATGGTTTGTCTTCAATGCTGGTGTCCCCTTCTTTAAACATTTTCACCCATCTGTGCGCATTGCTTTTTTCAATGTATCATCTCTGTAAACGTTCGGTACCCTTCTGTGAATGTCAGAGTGCCTGAACCCCTCTTTCACCAAAAACTCAATGATTGCATATTGCTTCTACTTGGAATACATTATTTACATGCAAGAAAGTCTGCATTCACATAGGGGAGACCCGACTTCAGCGCGACTTTGCTAGGCAACTTCAGTGCGACTTCAGCGCGACTTCCAGCGCGATCTCAGTCGACTTTACAACACGATTTTGCCAGGCGACTTTGCCTTGACCAATCAGAGAAGGGAGGGAGGGGGCTGCCTAAAAATAAATTCTATTCTTTCAACTGTAAAGTCGCTTCCATGTAGATGGGGGATCCGACTTGGAGGCGACTTCTATTGAATCCTATGGGCACAAGTCGGATAGAAGTCACCTAGAAGTAGTACAGGAATCTTTTCTGAAGTTGGAGCGACTTCAGTCATGTATATTAAGACGGCTCCCATTCATTTCAATGGGATTTCAGATGTCAAGCGACTTGGGGCAACTTGAGGCAACTCAAGTCGGATCGCAAGTCGCCCCTGTGTGAACGGGCACTTGTAAATAAAAAGATTTGGCCACATTTGCATTTCTTTCAATACAGCCCACATATTTACAGGATCAAAACGCAACTCAATTTTTTAAGTTATAGGTCCACGTCAAGCAGTTGTAGTAATCTGACAATGCACTACTCATCTGGAACCGGTCTTATTAAAAAAATTGAATCATAATGGTGGTGTGTGGGTAGAGAAACCAATCCAATACAAGCTATCACATGAACTTTAAAGCAAAAGGGTGATGTGTAGCAACAAATCTGATCACATTGCATTTTTTTGGTGCAAAGGTAACAAAAATAGATAAAAGCATCACCTGAAAATTCTTATTCACATTAAACTTTAACATGCAGTACTACAATTCAACACATCTCTGGTGACATCCGCTGGTGCCACCAGCCCCTTATCAATTGCCCTTGGTACCAGATCCAGATCACTAATAAGGCAACCTAGGCAGGAACCTGGGCCCCAGTGGATGTTCAGGGGGCCCAGCGACAACATCCATTTTCCTGCTGACTGTCCTTACTTGGTCAAAACTGTTTATTCTGTTTCACTTATATGTAATTTTCTGATTTGTACTGAACAGCATCAAGTTACTTTGTTCTGTGGTATGCTGACATCTAATGGCAGTTTTAGGGGACTACAGTTTGTTTAGTTATGTCATTTGGTACCGCCCTCTGTTCTTCCATCCTGTTTAGTGCTAGTTGGGCTAGTTCAAGCTTTTCCTCCCTGGTTCTTCCATGTTCCCTCAGTCAGTGTTAGTACTTCACAGAAACAGGGCTTAGAAAATACATTATTTTCTTACACGTCAAAAGACTGGAAAAACATTTTCTGTACTGTGATTATCTAAAGAAAAAATGCATTGTACTCAATTTTTAAATATTATTGAAGTGTTAAAGTGGTTCTAAAGGCAGAAGTTTTTTGTTACCTTAATACATTCTATGCATCAAGATAAAAAACCTTTTGTGTGCAACAGCCCACCTAATACCTGAGCCTTACCTCATCTTTATCCAGCATTGTTGCACAAGAGCCTTGGCTGTCCAGGACTCAAGCTCCTGATTGGGCCAAGGAGGAGAGAGAGGGGGCGGGGCCGAGCCACAGCTCCATGTCTGAATGGACACACAGTGCAGCGGCGTGGCTCGGGTGCCCCCATAGCAAGCTGCTTGCTGTGGGGGCACTTGGCAGGAGGGAGGTGCAGTGAAGAAGGACCCAAGAAGAGGAAGATCCGTGCTGCTCTGTGCAAAACCAACTGCATAGAGCAGGTAAGTATGACATGTTTGTTATTTTTAACAAAAAAAAAAAATGAGACTTTAATATCACTTTAAGTGGCCTGTGGGTTATGTAGCAGCAGACCATACTATCTGGACAGACTGGGTCTAAGGTAATATGTTGGGGGAGGGGCAATGTCAATACAGACCATGCAAGTGTGTTGATGAGGGAATTGAGCACATTTTTTTCCTGCCATTCGTAGTTACAGGAAAGAAATTAGCTTCGTGTATGGCGGGCCTAAGATTGGGTTTTACACAGCCTGTTCATTTTGTGTTTATTTCTCATGCAGCTCACTAAAGCAACATGCAGTGCTATTATGATATGCATAAAGGAGAAAAGAATACTGTATACTCTACAAGCTCTCCTGGCATAATGCTACCTTTTATTATAGATAAAATATGGACGTAAAATTGTGTATTTAACATGTGATAACCCCTATAGAAGATGCAAAATGAAAGGAGAACTGTTACAACAAAAATTCTACACCCACCCGATCCTCAGGTACCTTGCCTTTACTGACTTTCACCAATCTGTGCTACAGCCCTGGTGAAACTTCTCATAATGGGGCACATGTGCCCACTCTCTCTATCCAATTAAGCAGAGGTCAGTACCTAAATGCCCAATTAACTTGCCAGAACTTGAGGAGTATAACTATAGGGTATTGTTATTATTTACTTAGGATCGTTGGCAAGACTGTGGTGGGGAAATAGGAAAGCTAGCTTCAGGAAGGTAAGCAAAGACATCCAAAGATACAATCCATACAACTAGGGTTGCCACCTGTCAGGGATTCACCCGGACAGATCGGGTTTGGAATCCTGAGTCCGGGTTTCAGACTGTCTGATACCCAGACACATTATTCAAACTGGACTATGGCTTCCCAGCAGGGTTGCTGGTTGCAGTTGTCTAAGCTGAGAGAGTCTGTTACACTCTTTCACACTGCCCAAAGCCAGCACCAACAATCCCCCCCCAAACACTCACACAGATGGGAGAGGAGAGAGGGCTCGATCTGCACCTCTTCCGCCCGCCCATACCCCTCTGTGCCTGCCCACACTCCAATCCCCGGTGCTGGGCCTCAGAAAAGGAAAGGGGGGCCAGAAATTTGAAGTCCAGCAGCCTCAGATACATCTGGGTGAGAGGTGCTGACTTCCAAGGGTTGAGTGAGCTCACCACCCATCCCTGTCTGTGACTGAAGTCTCCCCCCTTCTCTCTCCTGCCTCTGAGTGAGTACACTAAGGTAAATCAGGGTTCTGAGAGCACCCCTTATATCAGAGTTCCCCTTTACACCAGAGTCCACAATGTTCCCCTTTACATTAGAGTCATCTCCTTACATCAGAGTTCTTCCTTAAATCAGGGTTCCCAGAGCATCCTTTATGTCAGAGTCCCCAGAGTTCTCCCTTACATCAGAGTCTGCAGAGTCTCCCCTTAAAGTGAAAGAGAACTCTGCCAGTTAAGATATAAAATGGTAACTCTATGGATTCAGATGTAAAAGGGGAGCTCTGTGGACTCTGATGTAAAGGGGAACTCTTGTTATTAACTTCATATGATTAGAAATGTTATTTAATAGCAAAATATATGCATAGTTTATACTATTAAAAAAAAAGTGCGGTGCGCCCCTAAAGTGTTCGGGTTTGACTTGAAGAAAAGGTGGCAACCCTACACACAACAGAGGGGTAGTTTTCACATTTTGTTTTAATACAGGTTAATTTTCAAACTATAATAATACACCTTTTTATGAATATGTGTTCCTTTTCCCAGATTTATAAATGAGCCTTGTAACTAGTAAGCATGGTGGTAGTAGATAAAGAAAAGTCGCAATAATTTATTTCCAGCTAAAGCCGAGAGCTGCGAGAAATTCCCTGGAACCCTGTATCCAATATACACCCCATAAACACTGTAAAAACAGCCCTTTTAATTTAAAAGCTTTATTATTTGTTTACATTGACCAGATATGCATTTAAGTCCACTAAGCTGTTAGGATTCGCATATAGCAAACATTGCCTTATTTGTATGCATAAGTAGTATAGCAACTGAATATTACATTGGCTTTATGTTTACATAAAACTGGCTTTTAATTAAAAAATGCCCATTTTATAAACAGCAAGCAAAAGAGGTCTATTTACTTTAATATAACTTGTACACTCACAAGCATAATGTATAGGATGATTGCTTGTGACTGCCATTAGCTGAGTACATACAGGGCCAGAGTGACGTTGGTTCTTGTTCCTGATGGTGACAATACATGTTATCCATAAAGATTTGCTGGTTTTAGGTACAACGTAGGTGTTGGAGAACAGTAAGTAATAAAACAGTAAAGTACACAAAGCCCCTGGTAATGTGCCCCCTGGGGGTGGTGTCCCAGAAGTGCTATGGGTTTGGAACCCCACTGAGTTTCAGCAGGGACGTGGGGGAACGCAGTTCCGGCACCTCCAGCATTAAGTGTAGGTTCACACCTATGCGGCTGCACTTTCTGTGTTTGTTCTAGTTTTATTACCGCAGTTTTACCGCAACTTTTACCGCGATTTGCGTTTTGCATTTATTTATGGTTTTTTTTTGGGGGGGGGGGGGGGATTTTTTGCTAGGCAGATTTAAAACGCAAAATGCAGATCGCAGCAAGATCGTGGTGAAAATGCATAAAAAACACATTTGCGTTTCTGGTGCAGCTCCATTGAAGTCTTTTGCATGCAAAACGCAAACTGTAGTGAGAAAAAAAAGTCCTCGACCCTTTCCAAAAAACATAACACCGCAAAATGCACAGGTGTGAACTACATCCATAGGAAACCATGTTAAATGGACAGTAGTGCGTTTCTGCAAACCGCGGTAAAAAATGCATAGGTGTGAACCTAGGGTCAATGTATGTAATGGCAAAGGGTACTGGGGGGCCTATTGTTGCTGGCTGTTGGGTGATCTCTTGTTACAGGTGTGGATTCTATTGTTGTTCGTGGAGGATGTATTGTTACTGGGGGTCTTATGTTGCTGGGGGGGGGGGGTTAATTGCTGCTGGGACTGTTGAGGGAGGTATCTATTGATGCTGGGTGCTAGGAAATCTATTGTTGCTGGTGTGGGTCTATTGCTGCTGGGAGGGACATTTTGTTGAAGGGGGTCTATTGTTGCTGGGGGGGGGGTCTATTATCATTGAAGGGGTCTATTTGTCACTGGGGGAGTATAATATCATTGGAGGGGTCTATTAATGCTGGCTGTTGGAAATCTATTATTGCTGGCGGGGTCTACTGCTGCTGGAAGGAATTTTTGTTTGAAGGGAGTCTATTGATGCTGGGGGGGTCTATTATCATTGGAAGGGTTTATTGTTGTTTAGGGTTCAAATATCAATATTTATTTTTAACAAATTCCATACAAATTACTTAGCACAACAAATGTCCTGGGTTTTGTATTCTCTAAAAGGGGAACCAAAGGGGTGGAACCAAGGGACGGTGCTCAGTGGTGGGTAGGGGGTGGTGACAAGCAGTGACTCGGAAGGAGTACCTAAACCTAGTCTCTAGAAAAAAAAAAGGAGCGTGATAAACAGTGTAGCGCTAAGAAGCTCCCATAAATTTGTAAATCAATATAACATGTGAACAGTACTAAAAGTATAACACTGTATAATGATAAAGTGTAAAAAGTGCAATGAGAAAAAGTTCATAAATCTTCAATATTAAATCATCCATGAACCAACAAATCTTATGATGTCACCAAGTGTGCAATAGGAAAGTCACCACCTGTTATCGCAGAGGCTTACCGGATATATTGGACACAGGCGGACATACGTCCGTTGGGTCACATAAGCGAGGGGTACGAAACCCAAAAAACCCTTCACCATCCACCGAAAATGCGCTCCTCCACCGAGAAATTTTAAACTCTTACCGGATAGAGTGGATACAGACTGGCATATACCAGCTGGGTCAAAACTTGCAGGAGGTGTATCACACCAATGTGTCCTTCAGCTTTGGCCCGATCTGTCCTCAAATACTCAGCAGGTATCACATCTCATTCAAACCCAAAGAGAAGAAAAGATGGCTCCACATAGCGTAAAAACATACTGGGCTTATTTATTAATGTATAGTAAACAACTCACATCTCCAAGGAATGACAAGCGCTTGTAAGGTACAAAGATCAGGATGCTACGACACAGGAACAACGGGATCCGACGCGTTTCGACCTCTAGGTCATCAAAGCAAAAAAAAGAAGCCCTGACTAGGACACTATGTTACTTTGCACACGCTTCACATTCTGGCTAGCAGAGCAATTTTTGTACTGGCTAGCAGGTGTAATGTACATGGCACTTTTTATTTATTTCACTTATTTATCATGAACATTTATACTGCACATGAGTCTGTTGTTTTTATTTCGCACAGAGATTGAGGATGTGGGTTAGCCAGGACCTGCACTGATGGTGGAGACAGGATCTGTGGCTCTTGGGTCTTTTTCCTTTTCTAAATCAGGGTTCTTTCTTTGGGAGAGCCCTCACCCAGTATTTGGAGGACCATCTTCAGCAGGTCTTTAAGGAATGGGGTCCACCTGGCTTCAGGCCTAGGTAGACTATAGAATGCCTTGCTTCAGTCAGGAGCCTTGTGCCACGGGGGGGGTTAGTTTAAGGATTGATGCCCTTCCTCTTCGGAGGTTGGTCTATTACTGTACACTCATGCACTTTTTATGTGTTGTGATTTTACAGTTCACTTCTTTTGTTCACTGGATATCGACTTAGCACCCCACCGTGGAGCTCCCAAAAATAAAATGTATGCATTGAAGGGCATTGAGTCGCCTCAATGTGTAAGATGTTTTTGATGTCTTTAGTTATGCTGAGAGGTCAAGGTGACAGGTTACTATAAGCTATTTTTTAAATGGCTCTTACCTATTGGGATCTGCTTGGTAGAGATATTACGATTACTTGGGAAGTATGTAAACATTGAGGTTAGGGTAGACTGGAGACCATGCTTAGCCACTTGACTTCTACCCTATGAGTAGACCATTTTTTGCTATTCAGCACTGTTCTACTTTACCTGACAATTGCGCGGTCAGGCAACAGTGTACCCAAATGAAATTTATATAATTTTTTTCACACAAATAGAGCTTTCTTTTAGTGGTATTTGATCACCACTGTTTTTTTTTTAATTATATAAACAAAGGAATACCGAAAATTAAAAAAAAAACCCTAATATTTTCTACTTTCTGTAATAAAACATATCCAATAAAAAAATCAAAAAGTCAATTTTCTTCATAAATTTTGGCCAAAATGTATTCTGCTATATGTCTTTGGTAAATACAAAAATCCCAATAAGTGTATATTAACCCCTTCCTTACCGGGCACTTAAACCCCCCTCCTGTCCAGACCAATTTTTGGCTTTCAGCGCTGTCGCATTTTGAATGACAATTGCGCGGTCGTGCGACGTTGTACCCAAATAAAATTTGCGTCCTTTTTTTCCCACAAATAGAGCTTTCTTTTGGTGGTATTTGATCCCCTCTGCGTCATTTCTGATCGCCGCTATAAACAAAAAATGAGCGACAATTTTGCAAAAAAGAACAATATTTTTTACTTTTTGCTAAAGTACAAATCCATGAAAAAAAATTATTCATCAGTTTTGGCCGATATCTATTCTTCTACATATTTTTGGTAAAAAAAAAAATCGCAATCGGCGTATATTGATTGGTTTGCGCAAAAGTTATCGCGTCTATAAACTGGGAATTGATTTATGGCGTTTTTATTATTTTTTTTTTTTTTACTAGTAAAGGCGGCGATCTGCGATTTTTATCAGGACTGCGATATTGGGGCGGAAATGTCGGACATTTTTTACACATTTTTGGGACCAATGACATTTATACAGCGATCAGAAATTTAAATGTCCACTGATTACTGTATAAATGTCATTGGCAGTGAAGGGGTTAACCAGCAGGGGGCAGTGAAGGGGTTAAATATGTTCCCTGGCTGTGTTCTAACTGTGGGGGGGCAGGGCTGGCCGGGACATAACAGATCTAACTGATCCCAGTGACAGGGATCAGTAGATCTGTCATGTCCCCTGTCACAGAACCCCCCGTTCTGAGGCTCCTGAAAGTGATCGGCGGGTCTCGGGCGGACATCGAGTCCGCCCGACCCGCGGGCACGCTGCCGCCAGGGGGCGCGCAGGAGCATGCGCAGTGGAGGACGTCCATGGACGTCCTCCCGGCATTTCAGGTCCGCGCTGGAGCCGTATTTCGGCAATAGCGCGGACCTGGAGTGGTTAAAGAGGTAGTAAACCGCAAAAAAAAAAAAAAAATCCCCCTGCAAATTAATGTCATAGTATACATTGCATTCTAACATATTATGAAAGACTTACCTGGAAACAAAGCCCTCCAGCGGCACGCTGTCACCGCCGGGCTTCCATCTTCACCCGGTCTTCGTTTCAGGTTCCGTTTGATTGGCGAAGCCGCGATGATGTCACTCCCGTGCATGCAGAAGTCACAGCTGCAGCACGGCTCACTCTATGGACGGCACGCAATCTATTGAGAGCACAGTGCTCATGCACTGGTGACTTCACAGTCGCTGCTAAAGTAAATATTGCCTAAAGGGTGCACGTTTAGGAGATATTTAACGTACCTATGGGTAAGCCTTATTATAGGCTTACCTGTAGGTATAGACTTAAAAAAAAGCCTTTACTACTACTTTAATTGGTTTGTGCGAAAGTTATAACATCTATAAATTATGGTATATATACTGGAATTCACGCAGCTATAGTCGCTATACTGTAATGGCGGTAATCAGCGACTTTTAGTGTGACTGTGCTAGTGTGTGATAGGCACTAACAAATATTGGCTGGGAGGATCATTAACTGAATAATTGACACAGACGCCCCTAGTGATACTAATACAGTGACCAGAGATAATACTGTATACTCTACACTGTACTAATGACTGGCTGGGAAGGGGTTAACATCTAGGGGCAATTTAGGGGAGGGTTAATTGTGTGCTTAAAGCGGAACTTCAGTCATTTTTCATCTTTCCATCTATTAAATCCTCTGCCTTTGTGGTTTTAACTTTGGATAGTAAAACATTTTTTTCTGCCAGTAAATACCTTATACAGCCCACTTCCTGTTTCTCGTCTGGAAAAAAGCCTCAGCGTTTGACATCATGCATGGCTCTCTCTCTCTCTCATGAGAGTTTGCCAGGAAGGGAGGGGGGGTGAGTCATAAGATGGCCAATGAAAGCTGCAGAGCTGGAGGTGTGCCTCTGTATGTCTGTGTAAATCCAGGAAGTGAATAGACAGCAGCTTCAGCTGCCCACAGTTAAAATGGCTGCAGTCAGACTCAGTGGAGGGAGGTTTCTGCAGCATATTTGGCAAGTACAGAATCACAGTAAATATAAAATAATATGCAAAGTGGTTGGAGGGAAGCTTCAGAATGGCAATTTATTACATATTATATATTATTTGAGCAGACTGCAGTTCCTCTTTAACAATGTATAATGAGTGTAATATGTGCAGCTTTTACTTACTAATCTGGCTGTTTTTTCTCCCTGCTTTTCAGGAATAAGAAACAGCCAGATCAATGTTCTCTGTACACAGAGTTCTGTGTGTTTATTAACAAAGAACTCTGTGTTATTGGATACAACCGATCAGCAGGTTTCAGTCAAAATCATTGGCTGAAATCTGCTGCCAAACTCGTGCTGTGTCCAATCACAGCACGGGTCAAGCAAGCCGGCAACGCACATGTATGCTGCCATCCCTGACCCTGCCACCAGCTTTCAGTATATTTACTGCGATCAGTTGGCAGGTGGTGAAGGCACTATTAAACCCATAAATAAACATCTATTACATTGCAACTTACCAATTCTTAGATGCAATGGCTGCATTTGTCTTCTTTTTTTGTCTTTCTTTTCTTTATTTTCATCAAGTGATCTGGCCAGTAAGTCTATTGTTTTTCAACAGAACAAGATCTCTTCCAGATGTATTAGTTACTGGGATCAGACAAATCATTTATCACTGGCAGGGGTGCTTACAATAATCAGCTTTTATTTATTTATGTTAAACTTTTACCCCCCCCCAAAAAAAATAAGAAAACTGTGTATACAGTGTGAGCTGGAGTTTGGGCAACGGCTGCCCGTCCATACAGGGGCGTAGGGGCTTTGCCCCCCTAATCCCTGCACTTGGCTCCTAATCTACATGCAGTGCGCCAGACATATGGTTTCCAATTTTAGAAGCACGTGCCCCGAGTCCACCCAGTTGTGTGACAATAGTAAATTAACACTCACTATTGTCTTCCTGATTCTCCTCCCAGCCAATCCCGGCTCAGGAAGCGGGACCTGACATCCGATTGGCAAAGAGGAGAAGCGAACCTATTGGCTGCCGAGGGGGGAGGAGACGCAGGGGAAGCCACGCCGCCGTGAAGCCGAGGAAGGAGGAGATGGGTGAAGCCCGCGACCTGGATGGGGTAAGTGTGGGGCTGGTGACTAATCGACCGACCGGGGGGAGGGTGGGGGTGTGAGGGAGACCCATCTCACCGATCGCCTGGAGGTGGGGGGTGGCAGCGGACAAATTGCTGCCCCCCCAAAAAATATACCACTGAGTTTGGCTTCAATTTCTTTCGTTTATCTAACCCTTCTAATACAATAGTACATTTAACACTCTCCTCCAATCCAGACTAACAATGTCGCTGTCTGCTGTGCCACTTGTGCTACTTCATCCAGAATGTGGTGGGGGAGGGGGCACTGTAATACAGGAGGTGTGTTACTGGCCATATCACTAGGTGAAAACAGAGGGGAAAAAGTCTAAAAAAGAAAACTAATGCAGCCACCACACTTAAGGATTGATAAGCTGCAATATATTACATTTTTGGGTTTGGGTTTCATACCGCTTTAAGTTATGATTGTTCTGATCTCCTAATTTGCATACCATTGAATAGGATTTATTTGTCAGTGCATAGGAACATCCAGGACAGGAATTATATAAAATATATATTTTTTCACTTCCATCATACAGTCGGCTTGTCAGATTTACAGACACTCCCGGAGGCTGCAGTGGCCAGGAGTGTGTGTAAAACACGCCAAAGTCCCCAATGCAGTTTCTACATTGGTGGCAGTAAAAGAGTTAAAGCAGGTAGATACCTCCAGATGTCTGCTCAGTGGATCAATATATCCTCATTGGGACTGAATTCCTCCTGGTGCTCTTTTAGACAATTCTTGTTGACACAGCATCTTGTTTTTTAACCCACTTCCTCCCATCCCCCACACACTCATTTTGGCCAGTGATGCTGTAGATCATGGGGTCATGGGTGCTCAACCTGTGGCCCTCCAGCTGTTGCGAGACTACAAGTCCCATCATGCCTCTGAATCAGTCATGCTTGTAACTGTCAGCCTTACAATGCCTCATGGGACTTGTAGTTCCACAACAGTTGGCGGGCCACATGCTGTAGATCAGGGGACTCCAAACTTTCTAAACAAAGGGCCAGTTTATTGTCTTTCAGACCTTTAAGGGGGGTGGACTGTGACCAATGGGAGTAGAAAATGTCCTGGTGTCAGTAGGAATGAACAATGCCCCATCTTCGGTATTAGAGGATGAATAGTGCCCCATTATTGGTGTCAGTGGAAGGAACAGTGCCCCATCAGTGGTGTCAGTGGGAGGAATAGTGCCCCATCGTTGGTGTCAGTGGAAGGAATAGTGCCCCATCATTGGTATCAGTGGAAGGAATAGTGCCCCATCGTTGGAGTCAGTGAGATGAATAGTGCCTCATTGTTGGTGTCAGTCGGAGAATTAGTGCCCCAATCATTGGTGTCAGTGGGAGGAATAGTGCCCCATCGTTGGTGTCAGTGGGAGAATTAGTGCCCCATCATTGGTGTCAGTGGGAGAATTAGTGCCCCATCATTGGTGTCAGTGGGAGGAATAGTGCCCCGTTGTTGGTGTCAGTGGCATAGGTGTGTGCATCCTATTGCATTAGGGTGTGCACCACAAAGCACAAACAAACATGAGTGTGTGTATATATATGTCAGAAGGGCAGAGGACGGTGTCAGTAGGGCAGAGATAGGTGTCAGTAGTTTATTTTTATTTTATTTTATTTATTTTTTTTACAATTTAGTTTTTTCATTATTTTTTACAATATTATATTTTATTATTTTTTTTACAATTTAATTTAGGAACCCTGCTGGGGGGCTTTTGTGAAATATGAGGAGTCTAACTCTAAACAGAGACAATGAAAGAGACTGTGGACAGAGATTCCCCAGTGCCTTTCCCTGCAGCCAGGCAGCAGGGGAAATCTGCACAGCACAGGGTGATTAGGGTGTGCCCAGGCCCACCTTCCACCCTATGTGTGCATGCCTATGGTGAGCGGAAGGAATGCCCATTGTTGGTGTCAGTGGGAGAATTAGTGTCCCATCATTGGTGTCAGTGAGAGGAATAGTGCCCCATCATTGGTGTTATTGGGAGGAATAGTGTCCCATCGTTGGTGTCAGTGGGAGGAATAGTGCCCCACTGTTGGTGTCAGTGGGAGTAATAGTGCCCCATCATCAATGTCAGTGGGAGGAATAGTGCTCCATAATTGGTGTCAGTGTGTGTAATATTGCCTCATCATTGGTGTCAGTGGGTGGAATAATGCCCCATTGTTGTCAGTGGGAGGAATAGTGCCCCATCATTGATGCCAGTGGGAGGAATAGTGCCCCATCATCAATGTCAGTGAGAGGAATAGTGCCCCATCATTGGTGTTATTGGGAGGAATAGTGTCCGATCGTTGGTGTCAGTGGAAGGAATAGTGCCCCATCATTAGTGTCAGTCAGAGTAATAGTGCCCCCATCTTTGGTGTCAATGGGAGGAATAGTGTCCCATCATTGGTGTCAGTGGGAGGAATAGTCCCACACTGTTGGTGTCAGTGGGAGGAATAGTGCCCCCTGTTGGTGTCAGTGGGAGGAATAGTGCCCCATCATTGATGTCAGTGGGAGGAATAGTGCTCCATAATTGGTGTCAGTGGGTGGAATAGTTTCCCATCATTGGTGTCAGGGGTGGAATAATGCCCCATTGTTGTCAGTGGGAGGAATAGTGCCCCATCATTGATGCCAGTGGGAGGAATAGTGCCCCATCATCAATATCAGTGGGAGGAATAGTACCCCATCATTGGTGTCAGTGGAAGGAATAGTGCCCCATCATTGGTGTCAATGAGAGGAATAGTGCCCCATCATTGGTGTTATTGGGAGGAATAGTGTCCCATCGTTGGTGTCTGTGGGAGGAATAGTGCCCCACTGTTGGTGTCAGTGGGAGGAATAGTGCTTCATAATTGGTGTCAGTGTGTGTAATAGTGCCTCATCATTGGTGTCAGTGGGTGGAATAATGCCCCATTGTTGTCAGTGGGAGGAATATTGTCCCATTATTGATGCCAGTGGAAGGAATAGTGCCCCATCATCAATGTTAGTGGGAGGAATAGTGCCCCCTGTTGGTGTCAGTGGGAGGAATATTGCCCCATAATTGATGTCAGTGGGAGGAATAGCGCTCCATAATTGGTGTCAGTGGGTGGAATAGTTCCCCATCATTGGTGTCAGTGGGTGGAATAATGCCCCATTGTTGTCAGTGGGAGGAATAGTGCCCCATCATTGATGCCAGTGGGAGGAATAGTGCCCCATCATTGGTGTCAGAGGAAGGAATAGTGCTCCATCATTGGTGTCAATGAGAGGAATAATGCCCCATGATTGGTGTTATTGGGAGGAATAGTGTCCCATCGTTGGTGTCAGTGGGAGGAATAGTGCCCCACTGTTGGTGTCAGTGGGAGGAAAAGTGCTCCATAATTGGTGTCAGTGTGTGTAATAGTGCCTCATCATTGGTGTCAGTGGGTGGAATAATGCCCCATTGTTGTCAGTGGGAGGAATATTGCCCCATCATTGATGCCAGTGGGAGGAATAGTGCCCCATGATCAACGTCAGTGGGAGGAATAGTGCCCCATCATTGGTGTCAGTGGAAAGAATAGTGCCCCATCATTGGTGTCAGTGAGAGTTATAGTGCCCCATCATTGGTGTTATTGGGAGGAATAGTGCCCCATCGTTAGTGTCAGTAGGAGAAATAGTGCCCCATCATTGATGTCAGTGGGGGGGAATAGTGCTCCATAATTGGTGTCAGTGGGTTGAATAGTTCCCCATCATTGGTGTCAGTGGGTGGAATAATGCCCCATTGTTGTCAGTGGGAGGAATAGTGCCCCATCATTGATGCCAGTGGGAGGAATAGTGCCCCATCATTGGTGTCAGTGGGAGGAATAGTGCCCCACCATTGGGGTCAGTGGGTGGAATAGTGCCCCATCATTGATGTCAGTGGGAAAAATAGTGCCCCATCATTGGTGTCAATGGAGGACTAGTGCCCCATAATTGGTGTCAGTAGGAGGAATAGAGTGGCAGGAACTATGCCCCATTATTGCTGACAGTGGGGGGAGTAATAACAAAAGGACCAGATAAAAGCAAGGAAAGGGCCGCAAACAATAGGAAGATGAGGGGGACTCTGAAGATAAACAAGAGCTAGCGAATGGACCACCTTACAAAGTGAAATGTGCTCATGGG
Source organism: Glandirana rugosa (assembly GCA_018402905.1). NCBI lineage: Eukaryota > Metazoa > Chordata > Amphibia > Anura > Ranidae > Glandirana > Glandirana rugosa. Next base: position 394,366 of record BLSH010347824.1, read on the forward strand.
TTCACTTCAATTATAATATGATCAAGTTATTTTCCAAAGTATTATGTTGCTCAATCTGTTTAAATTTTACTTTCCTTTTTTTTTTGTGTGAATGTGTTCACTATAAATAAAACAATCTGCCTCAAAGAGGTTCAGCTTATTTTATTCCAGTGGTTTTGGGAATTTTATTGCCTTTTAGAGAATTCATGCCGTCCAAGTTTGCTCTCATGAGTCTCTGACCTGGCATTGTTTTTTGAGGATTTCCCCAATTAGCATGCAGTTAATCAATTAACGCTGTTATTTATTCAATCTGTTTTCCTGAATTTTGGGCTGTCGGCTTCTCCACAAGGAGTCGATTTGGAAGACCTCAAAGATGAGGTCACAAGACCAAAAATGTCTTTATTTGAAATAGAAGAAAAACAGCATGGTGGTATTAGATATGCTGTCAGTCTCTGATACATGACTTCAGTAAAAAAAAAAGCAAAAGCTTTTATAGCTTAGTAAATCCTTTTTTTTTAGCTGCCTGTGACCCATTGGGTGATTTTATCACACATCTGACCCCTGTGACTGCATGACAAGAAACAAGGGGAGTGGTTGTTACTGGGAAGACACCCAGACACTAATAATATTTTGACAGGGGATCTTCTGACTCCCGTTTTACTTGATATCCCCACTGGAGATATTCCTATTGAGGATGAATTACTTCATAGTGCCTGCGGCTACAGAGGTCAATGGGGGGTTTGGGTTGAAGCTTCTTTTCTGCTTGGTAATTTTGAATTTCCATAGCCTGGCAACATTTCTACTTTAACCTCTTGTTGCATATGTACAGCAGCAGAAAGGGTAGGTTGTAATGCCCACATACTGCAAATATGTGTCCATGGGTGGCAGAGATTTCTGTTCTGAGAGCCAGAACCTTTACATGGGACTGATAACAACAGCTGAAAATCAGACCACAGTCTAGGCAGCAGGTTTAGAGTCTATGTAAGAAGCCTAGGTCAATATCCAGGAAAGGTCTAGGCAGTGAAGATCAAAAGTCTATGTTACAAGTCATGCCCAGAATCCAGGCATCAGCAGTATAACAGAGAGCTAATAAATTGGACATGGAACCTAATAATAAGGCAATGCAGTAGGGAACTGGGTGGATCAGAAATAACACAGAGGTGATCAAATACCACCAAAAGAAAGCTCTATTTGTGGGAAAAGGACGCAAATTTTGTTTGGGTACAACGTCACCCAACCACGCAATTGTTAGTTAAAGCCACACAGTGCCGAATCGCAAAAAGTTTTTCGGTCCTAAAGGGGAAAATCCGTCCGGGGCTGAAGTGGTTAAGCAAAACCAAAAATGTAATACAATGCAACCTACCAGTTCTCAGATGTAGTGGCTGTATTATTTTTTCAGGCTTATTACCTTTTATTTTCACATGGTCAGTCTGTGAATAACACACTTGTTCTCTATGGAGGGAGCCTTGGTAGTCACACAGGCTGGACTTCAAACATGTCCATCTATCATCCCCATTGCATGGGAGGTTGATGGGACTAGGACCTGTTTACACCTCTGTGTTACATTGCCCAAAGCATCCTGTATGTGTAGCCAGGGGGGCTGGCACAAAGCACCCTTTTTGGAGGAAGACAAAATAAAGACAAGCTTTTCTGAATTATCAGTGTGGAAGGACAAGTCCTAGCATGTTCGGAAACTATGCTCCGTAGATTTGTATTGCCCACTCTGGTTTGGCCAGTCTCAGACTGGCGGAAGGACTATCGGAAGGAAGGCGGAAGGATATATCATTTCATGGAGGACAAATGGCATTGCATCTGAGTGGTGAGGAAACTACAATTCCCAGGGAACTATGTGGCCCAGGAGGAGCAGTGGAGGAGAATTAAGTGGGCTGCTCGGGGGAAATCAGGCACTTTGGTGCCAGACCAGAGAAGGAAGTGGACATCCAGGGTAGAGTGCTGAGCCCTAGGGCACCCACCCATCAGTGCGGCCAACACATCATCTGCACCTTCAGTCTCACAGAACAGGTCAGCTGGTCATCATTTGCATCTACGCACTCACATAGTGGGATTGCTGGTCATCATCTACAGCTGGAGCTATACAGAGCAGGTTTGTCAGAGCTCAAGCCACCATTCCATGGGGGCCCTCTGTCGTTAGGGCTCACTAATAAAGAGTAGGACTGGAGAGAGTTGCCAAACCAGCAAAACCCTGTATCACAAATTCAAGGGAGACTGCAATTGCATAGTTTGCCATTAGGCTCCTCAGACACTACCATATTTATGCTGTGTACCATTGAGAAGTGCCATACTACTTTTTCTGGATTACACAACTGACTCAGATCCACCCTCTTTTCACTTGTTACTGATCCTTCCAATGCCATTAAACCTTGTTCAGGTTCCTCCTACCAGAGCTCTTCAATAACCCTTCACCTCCTTAAACAGGGGGTATCAGGAAGCCATTTAGCATCATCACTAGTGCTCCATCGTACAGGCTCCGGCAACGTCAGCAGAAACAGCTATATTTTTTCCTTTTTCTCAGCTGAAGGTTATGCCTACTTTGTAGTATTTCCACAGACTTTAACCATTTTTCACTTTCTTGTACACTTAAGTCCTGCAGGCAGACTTGGATCTAGAAGAATAAACCCAGGGCCCAAGGCAGTGAAGCCTCTGGGGGTTTATATTGTCCATTTCCTGCTGCTCTTATGTTACTCTATGTGACTCTGTTACAGTTTAAGCTGATTAGTAAAATCGGGACCCAATTACTTAAAGTAATTCTAAAGGTTATTTTTTTAAAAATAACAAACAAGTTATACTTACCTACTCTGTGCAATGGTTTTGCACAGATCAGCCCTGATGCTCCTCCTCTCGGGTACTTGGCGCTCCTCCCCCCTCTCGAGTGCCCTCATAGCAAGCCGCCTGCTATGGGGGAACTCATGCATACTCGCAACCGAGCGCAACGCTGTGTCTCTTCACAAGACACACAAAGTGCAGCTCGCCCCTGCCCCCTACTCCCCCTCATCATTGGCTGTGATTTACAGCAATGGGAGCTGCTGCTGTGTCTGAACCAGTGAGGACGGAGAGAGCCTATGCTCTCGTGTACATTACTAGATCAAGATCGGGCTAAGGTACATATAAGGGTGGGTCGTGGTGCGGGGGGGGGGGGGGGCAGAGAATGCATTAAGGTAGAAAACC
>BLSH010347824.1:397540-431551 GCA_018402905.1 Glandirana rugosa
GGGGGGGGGGGGGGGGGGGGCCCAGAGAATGCATTAAGGTAGAAAACCTTGTACATTTAGAACCACTTTAAAGGTTGTTTCTTGCACCAAACTGTAGTATAGAAGTACTCTGTGTAGGGATTTATGTTGTATTATCTTGGTTACAGTTTGTACTACCCTGTCTTGTTTATCCTATTCACTATCAATGTAGACCATGTTTTTTCAATCTGGTGTGGGTCATTCAACTGAGGGGGGTATGTCAGAGTGGTACAGGCAGAGGCCCACAGTCTGAATAAAGGGACAAGGTTTCAGAGGGCTCATCAAACCAGTGGCGCCATAGGCAGTGTGCTAAATATGTTAAATTCTGGGCTGTCAGTGCATATCCATTGGCAAGTTGCATTGGAATGTATGGCACCACAGTGGTAATGAGCACAATAGTTCATATGTTACTGCAACTCAACTGTATGAATTTTGGCCTTAATGATGTATTAGTGAATACAGGGTTGTATTCATTTGTATCGTTCATATCTGTCTTGAATTCAGATTTCAGGTCCAATTGTAAATGTATTAATCTTGGACAGAATTGTATACCATTGTGAGCTTGTAGAAGATCCAGCATAGTAACAACACTTGGATCATTTTGTATAAAACACAGACTGGAAACTGAAAATATTTCAAAGGGTGTAACTAGATAGTAAAAACGTCCTCACCTGTTGTGGTCTCTTATTTCAATCCAGTTTTTGTCCAAATTTATTGTAAAATATTTTCATTCTTGTATCAATCTGCCAAAATGGAGGTTATTATACAATCAGTGCGTACAGGGAATATGACTCTCTAAGATTTATGGTACTCAGTTTGACGCTCGGTGTCATTCCACAGACAACCCAGAAGATAAAATTGAACTACATCAAAAGAGGTTATGCATGGTTTGTCGGTAACGATATGCAAAGATTATTTACGCCATATTGTATGTCATTTTCACAGGTCCATGCACCTTCTATCAAAGCTTCTTAAATCATAACTTCTGAAAAGTTTCTCAGGACAGCTGCCTGCTGTTCCACTTTAAATCATAGTCTTTCTTCAAGCCTATCAGTAATCGCTGGGCAACCAGAGTGATTAGAGCAAAACAGACATATTCCCAACTAATAAATCCAATATTTAGGTCAACACCAAGACCATCTTTACAGCAAATATTTTAACAGCATGTGCTTTTCATTCTGACTGTGTGTGGTGCAGTTAAAGTTTTGTCATCCACTGTAATTCCTGCCAGAGGGCAGATTGTGCAAAATAATCAGAAAAATATTAAAAGATAAAAAGAAGGAAATAACTCTTAACCTTTCAAATGCCAATCAAAAATGATGACACTTTTTATGTAATGGGGTCGTAGAAACGTACAACTTATTGTAACATTCCAGATATATTTGTCACGTGAGCAGGAATTACAAAGCAGTATTAATGACAATTTATTGTAAAGTAATAAGTAAATAAATAGCAAATTATAAATCCTTTTTTATAATCTGTTAATAGATGGCATTTGTCTGTCAACCAATTGTAGCGCTAACCCTGCAGGAGCTGCTTGGTCATTTGGGTTCTCTGTTCTGCACCTTGACTCCAAGAATAACCTCTGCCTCTCTGACACACTTGTTTGAATGAAAGTTACTGCAAGAACTTATAATAACATAAGTATAGATACAGTACTTTTAACTTGGCTGTGAAATAGTAAGAAATAGACACAAGGAGACTGTTTAGTGGTAAATTAACTCAATGTATTGGTACAAGTTAGAATAAATGATGATTTGAGCATAAATTAACACACAGAAGGTAGGTTCAAACACAGTCCACTAGACACTATAATCACTAATGACTATAATCAGTATGTCAAGGTAACTTAGAATAGAATTCTGTACTGTTATACTGGGAATCACTCATGAATCAGCAAAGTCAGAAATAAGCAGTGCATATAAGCATTAACTGAATTGTGAATAATAATGCTATAACTAGTCTAGAGTGCACTCTAGGAGAATGGCTAGGATATGGTGCAATGTCCCCTGAGAGGTACCTCCATAAGCAATAGGTGAAGGTCTCTGTGTAGCAGGTGTAATGGGGCAGACTTTAGTCCTAACTCTTCAGCCAGCTAAGGGTGGGGCCCATTTGTACAGTTGGTGCTCATAAAAATTGTCCCTGCATTATTGCAGGCAGCAACAAAGCTTTACAGCAATAAGGCTGTATGCTCATTTTACGGCTCAGTCTCTGTAACAGCAGATAGTCAATCCCCCCAGCTGCAGCTTACCAGTCCCATACATATTGCAGCTCACCATCCAGTTACACACGCAACAGTTAGTCCACTCTCTGCACTAAAAGAAAAGTAAGTAACCGCACACTGGTGACTTGGAACAATAAAATTATCTATTCCTCCAAGATGGGACAAACAGCACAGGGACTTGGCAAACAGCAAACGCACTTTATACAAAAAAGTGATTAATCAGAACAACGCACTGTACCCAGGCAACTCTGGCTGACAGCACTTCCAAACTCAGTGCTCTGGTTCCCATTCAGGCCACCAATATGCAGCAGTTATGGTGCACACTGGGCAGTGATGTGTACGCTGCGGTCACCCTCATGGCAGGAGGAAGCTGTGTCCTGTACAGCGTGAGAAAATTCAGCTCTTTTCATCCTCCTGGAAATCCCTCTCTGGGAAATGCAGTTCAAAAGCTTTTGATTACAGTAGAATCTCTCTCCTCTGTAGTACAGTTCCCACATTGCAGAGCTGCCTGACTCAGTCTATTGAACTTTTCCTGCTTGGCGTTCTCATTTACTGAAATAGTTGTTAACCAGTTCAGCACCTCAGGGCAGCAACTACAGAGAGCAGCTGTGGCCAGTGTTTCTCTCACTCTGCATTCTTAGCCAAGCACCTGGCTACACAATGCTGATAATTGTGAAGACAGGCTAGGTGGCAGGCAGATGATTAGTGGAAACTGCCTCGACTTGCAGGAAGGAGACAAACTGATGGTCAGCAGATGGTCAGCAGAGACAGGCTGGTCAGCAGGCAGGTAATTAGTAGAAACCTACTGGGCAGCATGCAGAGGAGCAGTGGAGTCAGACAGGCCAGGTCAGCAACAGAGGATTAGATCAAGTGCAATCACAAATGTGGAAGTGTAGTCAGCACTCAAGACAGTGTCAGTAACAGGTGAGTAGATCAGCCGAAGAGTACAGGCAACACAAGCCAGGGTCAATGCAAGTGGAGGTCAGGAGTAGTCAAGGCAGGCCAGGTCAATAACTGGTAATCAGATGCAGATCGCAGATTTCACAGGAATGATGTAGACAAGATAGCACTGGATCTGAGCAGGGGTTCAGTTTAAATAGCCCACTTGGTGCCAGCATTGGTGGCAGATGCATACAAACCTTATCTATGTGCATGTGTGTGACTGTGTGCCAGCCTGCACCTGTGCATAGGTATTCATCTTAAGTCACCATTCTGAATGCTGGCATGCCCTTCATGACATACTAACAGTAGAAATACAAGTCATATTTTTTGTGAATTTATAAATAAATTATGTTTAATCTGCATTTAATAAAAGGTATTGCACATACAAACAGTAGAAAATAGAACATATCCATTGAAAAGATGGATTATATGAGGTATGTAATGACCTATCTAGCAGTGGTGGCCCATGCATTAGAGGCACATGGGCACCACCCCCCTTATACCTGCTGTTGCCCTCCTATCCATGTGCCTGGCCCCTTTCAGGATGCCGGGTGCATGGATTCCTATGGCGGGGGTGTTTTTTTTAAGCACCTGATTAGAGCCAAAGGCTCTAATAGGCTTCAAAAAAGGGTGGGCTGTGTGACCATAGCAAATGAGTTTTTCCTTTTTTCACACTACAGTGCCTCCGCACCAATCAGGAGGCAGGTCAGTGAGACATGTTTCCTGATTGGCCAAAGCACCAGACTATCCTATTGGATGCCTGGCACTTAGGAGGAGTGGAGACACGGAGCATGGAGATACCCGCTGAAACAGACACCTCCGCCGCCTCTGCTGCCCACACTCTGGAGGAGAGGACACCAAGCCCGGTAAGTGCCAGACCTCCTGCCTTTCAAAGTGCTGCCAGCCCCGTGCCTGGGGTGGGGGGGGGGTGCTGTCAGTGCCGCAACAGCACCCTCCCCCTGGATGACTGAGTGCTGCGTCACCAGGGGGAGCTCGGGAGTGGTGCTATCAGTGCCTCAACAGCACACCCCCCCCCCTGGGGTTGCTGGTTGTTTGCTGCCCCCCCTCCGAAAAAACCCACCAGCCGCCACTGGATCATGGTATCACACTTAATTTTACTGAGTTCCTGTATTTGGTTTCACCCAATTCATCACCCATTGCCAGTACTCCAGGGCATGTATCCACTACTTGTGCCGTTCCTGTTCGACAGTTGTTGCCATACACGCCCCCAGAGCTCCCGGAAGTGACATCCATGGTTGACCTGCAGTTCCCGGCACTCCACTTCCAGCAATTGTAGTTTCTGTAAGTTACATATATTAAGGGGTTCCCCACAATGTCATTCCACTGTTATATATTATACTATTATCAGCTACCGTAAATTATACCAATCATAATATTAATACCATTTTAATTACTGGTTTAAAAGATCCTACAAATCCTATTTTTGTCACCATGTTAAATACAACCGTTACCATCTATGATAGGGAGTAACTACATTATAGACTACATGGCTTATATGTATTATGTATATATATGAATTTCTATTGGAATGTGTATTTTTATTTCGCTATACCTTTCATTGTGTGATTCTCTTTAGATGTTCTTATTGTAGAGAATGGTTTTATCCTAATTTGACAATGTTATATGTCCCCATGAATTTGCGATTAAAGATTCCATATTTATCACATTCAATTAGTCATTCATCAATCAGTGCATGCTTCAAACAAAGTCCCAATCTCCAGTTTGTTATTTTCACGGGATGCCATTAAAGCTCATGTGCGTGTAAAGGCAGGCATCCCAATACTTTTGACAATATAGTGTATGTATCATAGTACCTGGGGCATTCATGCATCTCCAGCAGATGTTTGGTATAGAGACATCAATGTTATGCAGGATTGAAGGGCATACCATCTGGAGAAAATCTTATAATTATGCTCCTGAGCTCTGGTAGATATGGAGGCCTTGTGAGTAAACACGAGTATTTTATCCCTGTCTATGTCATCCTCTGTAAGAGCAAGGTCCTCTTGCCACTGTGGGTTTGACAGATGTGTCTCATTTAGGAGAAGTTTGTACACTGAGGATCAGTGGCAGCCTGTACATTGCGGGTGCACGGGCGCCACCTCCCCTATTTATGCCACAACTCCTCCCGGGCGCATGAATTTCAATGGGGGGGGGTGTGTTTTTTTGAAGCACTGATTAGAGCCAAAGGCTCTAATAGGCTTCAAAATAAGGTGGGCTCGGGGCGCAGAGAGTGCGCTCACACCCACCCAGGTGTGTTATAATAGCGAATTCATATTTGCTATTCTAACACTAATCCTCCTCCCAGCCAATCAGGAAGCCCGTCACCCGATTGGCTGAAAGGACAAGCAATCCTATTGAACGCCTAGTGGTTAGAAGGGGAGACGCATGGAAGCTGCCGTGATGGAGGAGAGGACAGAGCAGGAGCCGCTGCCCGCCGCCCATCACCCGGCGTGGGGGGGGTGTTGGGTGGTTAAGTGCCGCCGCCCACCCAGGGTGAGGTGGTTGTTCACCACCCCCCCCCCCCAAAAAGAAAACCCGCTAGCACTGAGGATAGGATGTATACAGATTGAAGTAAGGATTCAAAGTCCGTAATGTATGAATTAATTAAATGGTGATATGTACGTTTTTGGCTTTAAAAAGATCAGTGTTGTTTTGGCCATGGCAATTATGGTAATAGAATTTATTACAGCAAATCATTTTTACTGCATGTAGTTTGTTGTCACATGTTTATCACACATGGAAAGTGAAAATGACACTAAACTCTGCTTTAACAATACAAAAAGTTATTTTCAAGTACTGTACATACTCGAGTATAAGCCGAGGTTTCAGCACATTTTTTGTGCTGAAAAAGGCCCCCCTCGGCTTATACTCGAGTAAGTGTCCCGCAGACTCTGTGGGTGGTCTGAAAAAATGAGTAGATTCACATTGCAGAGTGCGCGCTGCTTGTAAGAGCCGCTCTGTGCATGAAACTGTGACCTAATTACATTGGAATGCAGAGAATGCAGAGAGAGCTGTCCGATTTTCAACTTGGTGTCGGGAGGTGGGCGGGCCCTGGTGTTAGCTGTTCAGTCCCGCCCACCTCCGATCTCAGTGAAGATCTGACAGCTCTCTCTCTGCATTCTCTGCATTCCAATGTAATTAGCTGACAGTTTCATGCACAGAGCGGCTCTTAGAAGCAGTGCGCTCTGTGCATTGTGAATCTACCGTACTCATCTCTTCTGCCAGTGCCAGCCAGTACCATCCAGTGCCAATCAGTGCCACCTGCCAGTACCATCCAGGCCAGGTGGTGGGCAGGTGGTAATGGCTACAATACCTCTGTTCTGGCTACAATCCCTGTGTAATGGCTACAATTCCTGTGTAATGGCTACAATCCCCGTGTAATGGCTACAATACCTTTGTTCTGGCTACAATACCTGTGTTCTGGCTACAATACCTGTGTAATGGCTGAGTCCCTGTGTAATGGCTACAATACCTGTGTTCTGGCTACAATACCTGTGTAATGGCTGAGTCCCTGTGTAATGGCTACAATACCTCTGTTCTGGCTACAACCCCTGTGTAATGGCTGAGTCCCTGTGTAATGGCTACAATACCTCTGTTCTGGCTACAATCCCTGTGTAATGGCTGAGTCCCTGTATTCTGGCTACAATACCTGTGCTCTGGCTACAATCCCCATGTAATGGCTACAATACCTGTGTTCTGGCTACAATACCTGTGTAATGGCTGAGTCCCTGTGTAATGGCTGAGTCCCTGTGTAATGGCTACAATACCTGTGTTCTGGCTACGATACCTGTGTAATGGCTGAGTCCCTGTGTAATGGCTACAATACCTTTGTTCTGGCTACAATACCCGTGTTTTGGCTACAATACCTGTGTAATGGCTGAGTCCCTGTGTAATGGCTACAATACCTGTGTTCTGGCTTCAATCCCTGTGTCCTAGCTAAAATACCTGTGTAATGGCTACAATACCTGTGTAATGACTACAATCCCTGTGTTCTGGCTTCAATCCCTGTGTCCTGGCTAAAATACCTGTGTAATGGCTACAATACCTGTGTAATGACTACAATACCTGTGTTCTGGCTACAATACCTGTGTAATGGCTACAATACCTGTGTAATGGCTCCCTGTCCCTGTGTTCTGGCTGCTGCTTTACTCAGCCTAGGTTTATACTCATGTCAATAACTTTTACCAGTTTTTTGTGGTAAAATTAGGTGCCTCGGCTTATATTCGGGTCGGCTTATACTCGAGTATATACGGTTTGTGTTCTTAACTCTACTCTATACCTGCAAAAGGGGCGAGCCTGAAGTGATCTGTTAGGGTTTTCTAACTAAGGCCCCTTTCACAAGGACTGTCCCATCAGGTCCACTGGAAATAATAATAAATAGGTGCAAAAATAGCCTCAAAATTATAAAAAATCTGAAACTGCTGCAATCAAAAACTCCTTGAATAATGAGGAGAAATAAGTATGTATATCTGTAAGAAGCGCTGTTTCTGACTAAACTCGTGTCTCCAACTTAAATGTGACAACAATACCGGAAATAACTTGAAGTGAAAATAAAAAAAAAATGTATCACTTTAAATATGTGATTATAACAATTGTATACATTGTGTATTAAAGCATACACATCGCAAAAGATGTCAGTATTCAGGCGGACCTGATCAGGTCTCCTGTGCCTCCCCTATGGAGCTGCGGATGTCAGCTGGGACATGTCCGCTGACATCCATCGCTATCCGATCCTGCCCGCAAAATCCAGATGGATGGGGGTCCTATTTTCCCATACATCTGGTGGATCGGATAGGGTTGGACAGGCAGTCCATTCCTATCTGATTTCACCATAGAGGAGAGTGAAACTGTGTCCGTGTCTGCTCTGCACAGCCGTGATCAGGGAAGCGATCCCCCGCTGAACAAGCAAATTCCACAAAACGGAGGCACCCGTGTGAAAGGGGCCTAAAGTTTTGCTTTAATTTTCTTTTTATGGGTATTTACTTTTCAGTTATACTCACAGACCAAGCATACAGATAATGAGTACTCTGAAAATTTTGAAAACTCTTCAGTCTACACTTGTTTGGGGTCAGTGACTCAAAGCATTGAAGCCACAGTTTCAAAATTAAAGTGGATCTAAACCCGATTCATGAAATTTGAGCTGGGCACATATATCTGCAGTGTTTTCTTATCCCTCTCCAAAGCACTAAGTCCTGTGTGTTTCTGCTGCTTGTCAGCATGAGAACTTCTGACAAGTTCTCCGACAACTAAGATAAAACCAGCCTGAAATTTGTGTTGTGGGAGGTTGCTGTAAATAGACTAACAGAGAGTTTGTCTTGTCACAGCACAGCTCTGCACATTCCTTCCTTTGCCTATGTGAAGGGGGGGGGGTGTGCCTGTCCTCCAATCAGCTGTCATGGCTGTATGCCAAGAATCCACTCCCAGTGCTGAACAGGAAGAGAAAATCTGTAACAGGATCTGAACTTTCTAAAGAATATATCAAGCTAAGGACAGCAGATATACTGTACATGTAGGGTTGCCACCTTTTCTTCAAGTCAAACCCAAACACCGCAATTTTTTTTACAGTATAAACTATGCATATATTTTGCTATTAAATAACATTTCTAATCATATGAAGTTGATAACAAGCGTCCCCCTTTACATCAGAGTCCACAGAGTTCCCTTTCACCGTAAGGGGGGGGGGACTCTGCAGACTCTGATGTAAGGGAGAACTCTGGGGACTCTAACATTAGGGATGCTCTGGGAACCCTGATGTAAGGGGGAACACTGTGGCCTCTGATGTGAAGGGGAACTATGATGAAAGGGGTTCTCCGAGAACCCTGATTTACCTTAGTGTACTCACTCAGAGGCAGGAGAGAGAAGGGGGGAGACTTCAGTGACAGACAGGGATGGATGGTGAGCTCACTCACCCTTTGGCAGTCAGCACCTCTCATCCAGATGTATCTGATGCTGCTGGACTTCAAATTTCCAGCCCCCACAATTCTTTTCTGAGACACAGCTCTGGGGATTGGAGTGTGGTGGGCAGACACAGAGGGGTAGGGGCGGGAGTAAGAGGAGTAGATTGAGCTCTCTCTCCTCTCCTGTCTGTGTGTTTGTTGGGGGGGTTATTAGTGTTGGCTTTGGGCAGTGTGAAAGAGAGTGTAACAGACACTCTCAGCTTAGACAACTGCAGCCAGCAACTCTTCTGGGAAGCCATAGTCCAGTCTGAATAATGTGTCCGGGTTTCAGGCAGTCTGGAACCTAGACACATGAGTCCAAACCCGAACTGTCCGGGTGAATCCCGGACAGGTGACAATCCCATATACATGTACAACTTATGTAGGAGGATTTGTTTCATCTTTGTGTATCATCTGATGCTGTTCACTTCACTGGGTGTATGTGAGGGTTTTCATCTGCTTGAAAGCCAGGCAATTAGCATCTTCAGATGGACGCATCAACAATGACCGCCTGTATATTTCTCTCTTGACAGTTTTCCCTTAAGGCTTTTGCAAAGAGCTAAACAGCAGTGTTTCCTTGACATTGACAAAACTCTTAGGTCTTGTAATTGAATATAAAATCCTCTTTTTGCCATTTCTCCGAGGTATAAATTTGATTTATAACTTTTCTATCTGTGTAATATCAATATACACGATGCCAATGAGCTGATGCGAGTAAAATCAATAGGTATAATTTTGCTGACACGGTGAGATAATTAAATGTTCTATCCATTTTTAGAGCACTACGATAGACCCTTTTTTTTTTAAATACTTTTTTTTTTTTCATTTTAAATAAAAATGTCATGTGCTGATGGCTAAGACGATCGCATTTTTTGTTCTCTCGCAATCTTTTTGCATTTCCATAAAAGTTAAGTACGTCAAATCACACACGTCCACAGATTTTCTAATCCCTGATTAGGAGGGCTACGGGGCTGGAGGCTGCATACATCAGCGCTATTTTTTGGAGCCGGACTACGGGAAAGATCTTAATGAAAATATTTCTTCTGTGGCTCATGTTGATGAGCTGAGTAGCGCTATTATTTATTAAATAAGCATTCGAGGGCAATGTTAACTAAAGTGTCTGCAGCTTGTGCAAATCATCTATTGGTTACACGATGCCTATTCTAATATATTAAAAGGAATCTGTCCAAATTTACAAAAAATGAGTTACAATCATTGTGTTGTTTGTAAACGGCCAAGCTTCCAGGGCTGTTATCATTATCCATGTATAGGGGGATGAGTCCTGGGCTCAGGGAATGTATGGAGTGAGGTTGATCTATCCAAAACCAGGGCTTTTTTCAGTGGGAATGAAGTGGCATGCAGGTCCGGCACCCCCAGCACTGAATTATGTACCCCTTACCACTTAAGGATCGCCCCCATGGGATGCCTACAAGGCGGTTTTAAGGGGTGAATGCATCTCAGCTATTAAGGAGGCTAGGAAAGACCATAATGCTGAAGTCCAGTTGCTTCAGGAGACTGAAAAAGAATGCGCTGGGAGATTCTCGGATTCCCCATCGGAGGTGACATATCAGGCACTGCCCGAGGCTAGGAGATGTCCCTCTCTGCGATATTTGGACTTAGCTCATACTGAAATAAGTCACAGGGCAGCGTCCGTGTTCGCAGAGGGGGACAAGAATGGTAAATTGCTGGCATTGTTGGTGGCTGATTTCCATCAGGTAACTAGTGTCCCAGTAATTAGGCAGTCGGCTGGCGGTCTGATCATCGGCTGCGCAGACTTGATATCCCTGGGCTATCAGAACAGGAAAGGGAATCGCTAGATGTACCACTGACGATCAAAGAAATAGAGAGCACCATTTTTTCTTTTCCACCAAACAAGGCCCCCGGGCCAGACGGGTTTCCAATTGACTTTTATAAGAGAAATGTGGAGGGCTTGGCCCCCAGATTGAGCGCCCTGTTTGCGACTTGCTTGGAGGGGGGATCTTTGCCGCCCTCCATGCTGGAGGCTTATATGGTGATTCTGTTAAAGCCAGGGAAGGACCCCTTGGAATGCTCCTCCTATCGCCCGATAGCATTTCTAAACACTGACTTAAAGATACTGACCAAGGTGCTCTTCACTAGACTGGCTGGAGTGATTGCCTTTTTGGTAAATCCCGACCAGACTGGTATCATGCCAGGCAAATCCACAGATACGAACCTCCGTCGTCTGTTCACTCACCTGCAACTTCCAGCCCCCGACCCAGATACGCGGATCCTGGTATCTATAGACATCAAAAAAGCAGTTGATTCAGTAGACTGGAATTACATGGGAAAGGTGCTAGAATGTATGGGTTTTGGTCCAAATTTTAGGAAGTGGATATCACTACTGTATAGTGAACCCAAGACAGCGATTAGGCTGGGACACTTGATATCCCCTTTCTTTGCGATAGGGAGGGGTACCAGACAGGGATGCCCCCGGTCCCCCTTTCTGTTTGCACTTATGATGGAACCAACGGCAATAGCCCTGCGGAAGTCTAATGATATCCAGGCTATCAGAGTAGGGAGCATACGGGAATTGACCGCTCCAGTAGACGTCATATGACGAAACGCGTCGAGCGGGGCTGAAAACGTCATACGTCATTTCCGGTCTTTGTGCCGTGGACCACAGAGGACACGGCGGATATCCGTTTCCATTCAACAAGTGACTGCTATCGTATTCTTGCTGACATGTGAGTGTTTATTATATAATTTTTCAATAAATACCAAAAGATATTGCGCAAGAAACTGTTTCTGCTTGCATGGTATTTCTACGGAGAGCATAACGGAGGAGGTGGAGTTTCGGATGTTTTTACCTATACCTGCATATATGCACATAATTCCAGTGGAGGAATATAATCATCTCAGAGATACTACTAAGCGTGTACCCCTTTAGTGGGGAGCGCTTTCTGGTGAGTGATCTCACGTTTGCAGTGCAGGAGGTGGAACATCGGACGCACCATGAACCGCACCAGAGAAATTATTTTCACAACAAAGTGCACGGGATACCAAATAATAGGGATATAACTTGAAGATATTTTTTGGCACCAAGCACAGCACTTTAATCACAGCACCAGGAGATCGCTATTTTTCACAATAGAGACTGTTTTTTCCTGGCACAATAGACTTTTTATCTTGGCACATTTATATGAATTGTATATTGTACATTGTTGTCTTTGCACTTTAAATATTAGATTTCCTTTTTTACGTCATTTTGTATATACCATTTTGCATGTAAATTGCACACGGATTCTTGCATATAAGTTATATTTAATTTAATTCACTAGCTTTGGGATTTATTAATTTGATCCTTTTATATTCATATTAATTCATATAAATTTTTCAATATTTTTCACATCAACTTTATATTATCAGTGCACAATTTTAACACCTTTTAGCACCATTTTTAGTTTTAATTGTGTAACGGAGACACATATATTTTCCTTCAAAAAATTTTTTTTCTTCATCCATTCATTCCTTTTTTTTATTTAAATCTAGCCGCTCTATATAGCCCACTTACTCCTATGAAAAGGGGGACCTAATAGATATTCAATCCCTCATTGTTTTCATTGAATCTATTTTTTGCTCACCAGCTTTCTGGAAATTTTTTGTCCAGGATAATAATTAATTAGGTTTACCCCAATTGAGCAGCGCCAATTTCACCTCTAATTTTGTGATTTTGGGGATGTTTAGCGTTATATGCGGATGACTTGGTGCTGTTCCTGGGGGACCCGGAGGGCTCCTTGAGGGCAGTACTGGGAATACTGAATAGTTTTGCCTCCTTCTCAGGCCTTAGCGTAAACTGGGGTAAGCCGTCCATTCTTCCATTGGGAATGAGGGCATGGGAGATCGCAGACCCGGACCTGCCGCTCAAGTGGGTTTCCAGGTTCACTTACTTGGGGGTTCAAGTAACAGCAAAGGTCCAAGATTATTTCCAATTTAACCTCCAACCCTTACTTACCCTCCTGAAGCAAAAAACACAAGCATAGCAGAGGTTGCCTCTATCATTGATCGGGAGGGTGAACCTGTTATAAATTAAACTTTTACCAGTGATTCTTTATTTTCTAAGGCACGCCCCGGTTGAGATACCCCCCTCCTACCTTAAGCAGCTAGATGGGATTACGAGCTCCTTTGTATGGGCCCCTAAGTCTCCCAGAATAGGAATCAAGGCCCTGCAAGAACCAGTCTGTAAGGGGGGCCTGGCACTGCCTGATTGGAGAAAATACTATATAGCTGGACAGATGTTGTTTGTCCATAGATAGCTGACATCTGATGAGGGTGACTCGGCAACAATTTTAGAGGCGGCTTGTATGGGTTCATTTGAGTCACTGCGATTTGCAATTCATAGGGGTGTGCGTTCCACTCTCCCACTATTCGCTATTATAATGCACCCAGGTGGGCTGTGAGCGTACTCTCTGCACCCTGATCCCACCCTATTTTGGAGCCTATTTGGCTTTAATCAGTGCTTTAAAAAAACACCCCCGCAATTGTAATTCATGCGCCCGGCATCCTTCAAGGGGCCGAACACATGGATGGGGGGGTGGCGGCATGGATGGGGGGCAGTGCCCGTGTGCCCTCAATGGACGGGCCGCCACTGTTTACCTGTATATTTGCTTTGCAGGAACACAAGATCAATGCCTTCCCTACTGACAGAGCGGCAATCTGCCTTGTTTACATAGGCAGATCGCTATTCTGGCTCTCTGCCTAATGATTAGCGGGTACTGGCAGTAGAGTTGCCACCTCATCCCTTTAAACCCGAACACATATGAATTACACAGGTTCTGAGGCTAATTTAATGCAGATAAGGCACCAAGTGAGTTTAATTAGCCCCTTAATCAGCCACAGAACCTGTGTAATTCATATGTGTTCGGGTTTAAAGGGATGAGGTGGCAACCCTAACTGGCAGACATCGAGTCCGCGTTCCTGCAGATCAGCTCTTGCTGTGTATAATCACAGCAGGAGCGGGTTGCTGGTGGCACGCATGGGCGCCCCAGACCTGGAAGTGCAGGATCACATACTATGTACCCGATCCTGCGCAGCAGAGCCGCCTTGCTGCCGTATATGTAAGTTATACACTTGGCAAGCTGTTAAAGGGGTGCTGGGTGGGCTATTGAAGTTGGCTGCTGGAGGATCTATTGTCATTGAGGAGTGTAGTGTTGCTGAGGGGATCTACTCTAAGAGTTAATGTGTTTTTCCTGCCTGTGGTCATGCCCTTAAGTTAATTGAGCCAGCAAGGTGCAAATTGTTACAATGTCTTGTAGTTGCACTTGTCCCCAATGAGACTTGCTGAGCAGGGGGTAACTGAGCCGAAAGGGTTAATGTTTTCCTGCACTTTTCAGCAAGGTTACCACCCCCTGCGGGTCATACCATATAAAAAGGCTCACTATGTGCCCTAGGTGGTTGGTTGTTTGGAAAAATACTGCTAAAATCTAGCTGTTACTCTGTTGGAGTGGATCACCCCATGGGGGGGGGGGGAGGTGGTGATTGAAGCCCAGTCAGGGTTCCCAGGGGGGCCTGAAGCCTATAGACTCTCATGGACTTACAAATGCCAGTTATGTACTTTTCTGCCTTTATGGATTATTGCCAAATCATGGACTCTAAAGGGTTTATTTCCTAAAGCTTGAGAGTGCAAAATCAGGCTCACTTCTTCATAGAAACCAATCTGCTTCCAGGTTTTATTTCCAAAGCTTAATTGAACAAGCTGAGGTTAGAAGCTGCTTGGTTTCTTTGCAGAAGTGAACATGATTTTGCACTCTCCAGCTTTAGTAAATAAACTCCTAAGGGACTATTAGTGCCTTTTGTGGATTTAGTGCCTGTTATAGACTCTTTCCTTGAAAAGATTTCTTAATAGACTTGCCACCTGCCCAAGGTACAATCATTTTATGGGACACTAAAGAGCTTTGTATATGAAACTTAACTATGTGAAGATGTCTTTGTGAACTGATACTGTTGTTTGCAAATACCTCAGTAAAGGATCTTAATGTGTACACCTGTTTTGCCTGGTCCGAAGTCTTTCTAAAGGGGTGCATATATGGCGTATCAAAAGAACAGGGCTTACAACAAGGGGACTAAAGTTAGAAATTATATAGTACAGAGTCTAATGTGCAGAATGCAGGCCAGAGGAAGCTAGTTGTCATTGCTAATGACATATGTCACATGCCAGAGCAGCGAACCAGCCAGGAGACAGGTGATATGGCAAAGGTGATGGTTTACTCTGGTAGTGAAGGGGTTTATGTGCTTGGCACCTTCACTAGCAGCCATGTCCCCCACTTTTCGGGGGTCAGATGTGCAGCAAAGAGTGCCTAGTGACCCAGCCTGCAGTCACGGGAGAAAGGGAGATGTAGAGGGGTGCCAGGAAAGAGAAAGCAAGCACAGAAAATGGAGAAAGTGTGTTTCCTGTATTCAGTAACAACGCTGGATTAATCACTAGTAGGAACTGCTAGGGAGTGAAGTGACAAAATTGCTAAATTGATAGAGACCAGTGCATGTTCCATGTCACCAGCACAGTGCAAGTTGCTGCTCACTTCTAAGTCTGGAGACCTGCCTTTATGTTGATTTCACATGAACACAGCTCCCCGTCTGTGATTCCGGCTTTAGTGTGTACAGTTCTACAGTGTCCCCACTAGGGTGCCTTAAACCTTGCCCACATACTGTTGTTGGGGAAGAGGGTCTATTTTTTTTTGTGGGGTCTATTATTGTTGCTTGGGGGGCCTAATGTTGCTTGGGGGATCTACTGTTGAGGGTGGGATTCTATAGTTGGTGGCTGCTGGAGGGTCTATTGATGCTGGCGAGGGATTTTTTGTTCCTGGCGAGTCAGTTGTTTCTGGGGGGATAATATTGTTGCTAGGGAAGTGTATTGTTGCTACGGTGGATCTGTTGTTGTTGGGGGATCTACTTTTGTTGGTGGTGGAGGGGGGGTTATTGTTGCTGGGTCCTGGGTCTATTGTTGCTGGCTGCCGATGATCCATTTTACTGCCTTTCTTGTTATGATGAACACATTCCATACAAAATTAGTTAGCACCACAAAATGATACTTGATTCTGTATTCTCTAAAAGGGGTGGTACTTGGAGGGGGATAAGGGGTGGAAACAAGGGGTGATTTTGGGGAGGAAAAGAGTACCTGCACCTATTCCCCGGAGAACAAATCCCTGCCTAAAACTAATATTTCAGCCTTTTTTAGGGGCTGGAGAGGTAACCATTACAATTTTGATCCTAATCCCTAAGTTTTCCTTCCTAATCCCCTAAGGCAGTGTGGTTGCCCCCGGGTGACACATGGCATTATTATTTGCTAGGGTGATGGCGGCTGGCTTACCTGTACCATGGCAATGCAAGACTCTAATCCAGGATAGGCAGCATGCAGGGCAAACTCCAGGAGAACCTCAGGAGAAGATGGAAGTCTGCCTCCTCCAGACCTCCTCCACCTCTCACCCTGTGCCACACTACTAGAACTAATAGATAAGGCTCTGATGTGAAGAGGGGACTGTGTGATTAAGGGGCTTCGTGAAAAGGGACTCTGAGGTGATGGGGAGGCTCTGATGTAATGAGGGGGACTCATGTATTGGGGACCTCTGATGTATAGGGACGACTTTGGTATGATGAGGGGCTCTTATGTATAGGGAAGCTGATTTATAGGTGGGGATCTAATGTAATGATGGACTGACCCTAAAAGTAACATTAAACATTAAATATGAAACATTAATATCAACTCAAACATAGATACACCAAATACATAATTGTTTCCATTTAAACAACTCTTAAAAAAAAAACGCCCCCTGCAAACATTCTCTTCCACTTGCCTATGCCGCCATACTTGGCTGTACTGAGGATCTTCAGCGTCTGACACTCTTCCAGGTGTTTTATAAGCCTGGTCCCCCATCAAGCTCCATGGTTTGATCCACAATCCTATATGTCACAACTGTAACCTGTAGTGATCCAGCGGGAGGAACCACAATGGGTAGTGGGGGCCAGGGATTCGACACCCTCAGAAGTGTCAAATCCTTCAGGCAAGAAGAAGAGGTAAGTAGCTATTTTCTTTGCAATGGGATTTTTTCCTAAACCTTTATTCCAGAGACATTGCTGCTTTAAGCAAAAATGAAATTCTAGCCTTCTTTTTTTCCCATTAAAATTTTTATGAACTTGGTTTAAACTGAAACATTGCGTGAAAAGTGCATTTGTGATACAGTCGCCTCTCCTGAATGGCCGTGCAGACAAAATGGTGTTTGTTTTGTCTGGGAGCTGTCAAACACTCACGGAAGGAATACTGTTTGTGGTATGCGTTACTGGAAGGACACTGGAAAAATGATCCCCGATTAGAATGGGTTTTAAGTGGACCTTATGCGTTTAGCACTTAAACATGTTAACAGCGTGCCGATTACTCGAATGAGGAGAGACGTGTGACATCTAATCAAATGCTCTCAGGCTATGGTGGTATGTCTCAGAAATTCAAGGTCTTACTTAAAGGACAAAGTCATGAACTTTCACTTAAAGGCACGCTAAGCTGAAAAAGTTTGCTTGTTTAAAGCAGAGGATAAACTTACATTATAACTTAGAGCTTTTATAGACTATTTTGGATTGATTTACTAAAACTGCAGAGTGCAAGATCTGGTGCAGCTCTGCATAGAAACCAATCAGCTTCCAGGTTTTATTGTCAATGCGTAATTAAACAAGCTGAAGTTAGAAGCTGGTTGGCTAACATGCACAGCTACACCAGATTTTGCACTCTTCAAGTTTAGTAAATCAACCTCTTTTTTATATCTCTTCTGCCATAACACCTATTTTCCTTCCTGCTAAAATTTTTTTTTCATTGTAGAGTTCATTGTATACTTGGCATTGTAAATGGTGGGAGCAGTGGTGTATCATCCATGGGTGCAGGGTGTTCACTGAAAACGGGCCCTGAGGGATGGGGGGCCCACTGTGCTCTGAACCACACTGCACCTATGGGTGATCTCTCCCTGGTTGACAGCCGGGGATGATCGGTGCGGTGTGGGCTTGCACACGGGCCCACCAATTTCATGATACGCCCCTGGGTGGGAGTCATGGAGCCCATGTGCATATCAATATGATTCTTCAATGCAATTTCGAAAAAGCCCAAAGCTAAAGAAAAAAATGCCTTACGCCAAAAATAGGCGCTTGGCTACCAGCGCTCAACCATTCAAAATCAATTAAAACACACATGATGTTATTGTGTGTAAATAAACCATGTGAACATAACCTGCAATCAACAATAATAACAACCAATGGACAAATGGGGGCTAATGAGTGAGTCGCCTGATAACTAGACAATGAAACTAAAAGAGTAGGGGTGCCACTGTCAAAAAGGAGACGGTACTCCATCTGTGAAAACGGCAGGAAAAATAAGGTGTGCCAGCCTAAGTGCAGTATTTAAATCATGTTTATTAAAACAGACAAATTAATAACTTACAAACATTTAGGCCTCATACACATGGACGTTTTTTGACGCCGGCGTTTTATGGTGTTTTTTGCAGCTCTCCATGTTAGTCAATGGCCCTATAAAAACGCCAATGTTTTTGAGCTGTAGATGGCGTCGGCGTTAGTGAGCTGAAACTAGAACCCACGGCCAGCGCGTTCTGAGGCTGTAACGTTTTGGCTTTTTTTGACGCCGACGCCACAAAACGCTCACTAACGCCAACTAACGCCGTTACGGCGTTAACCTGCGTTTTTTGACGCCGACGTTTTTAGGTTGAAAAATAGCAGAGGGATGATTTTTTTTTAAAAAAACGCCTATTGGCGCTGACGCTCACTAACGCCGATGCATAACACCGAAAAACGCTGATTTTTTTTCCTTGACATGGGCCCCGACATTTTGTTTATTTTTTAAGAAACGTCCGTGTGTATGAGGCCTAAGTGGTACAAGCATATGGAAGGAACGGCTTTTCTCAGGCAACTAGTGTCACTTATCCCAGGATATTTGTGGGTGCTGGCTGGATGGAATGTCTGTCAGATGAGAAGAAGACTGATCGGCCGGCCGGCCGGCCAGCCGTGGACAGTCCACCATGCAAAGCTGTGACCAGACCAGCTTGGAACGCACCGCTGCCGCAAAACCGGACGTCTGGGGATGTGTAGGAAGTGACGACAGCTACTGTTTGGCCAATCGGGTGACGCATTTCAATGCCTCAAACATTTTCATCAGAGGTCCATTAAACATGCACAGTGCTGAAGGAAAAAGTAAGTGAACACTTGGAGTTAATAGCTGGTCAAACCTCCTTTGGCAGCAATGACTTTAAGCAAGCGCTTTCGGTAGCTCTGTATCAGACCTGCACAACATTCAGGAGGAATTTTTGACCATTCGTCTTTACAAAACTGCTTCAGCTCAGATACATTTGTAGGATGTCTAGGGTGACCATTTGCCATCATCAAGGGTAAAAATTAATTCTCAAGTTTACCAAAATATCCTACAGGATAATGTCAGGGTGGCTGCCCACCAGTCAAAGCTTAGTAGAAGTTAGGTGATGCAGCCGGACAATGACCCTAAACTTCAAAGTAAGTCCACCACAGACTGGCTTCACAAAAAGAAAATGGGCATTTTGGAGTCCAGACCATAGAAATGCCGTGGAATGAACTCAAGAGAGCCGTTCACATTAGACATCCTACAAATGTGTGTGAGCTGAAATAGTTTTATAAAGGGGAAAGGTCAAAAATGCCTCCAGAATGTTGTTCAGGTCTGATCCAGAGCTACCGAAAGTGCTTGCTTGAAGTCATTGCTTCCAAAAGAGGTTCGACCAGCTAACAATTCCAAGGGTGCCCCCAGCACTGTGAATTTTAAAGTTTAAAGTTTAATGGGTGTGTTCTTTAAAGACATAAGAAATTAGAATTGTTTGTTATCAGCTTTAACACCTTGAGTTTATCTATTGCTTTTGACTTAAATGAGGATCAGGTCACACTTTATGGCAAATTACTGCATAAAAGCAGTTAATTCCATGCAGTTTACATACTTTTTCTTGTCATTGTATCTAATGGAGTTTATTGTGACACAATTAGCTGTTGAATTTACCAAATATAACCAGACAGCACCTTTTCCTGCTTTCCTTTATAGAGTAGGGATGAGCAAAACTAAGATTTTTAATTTCCCCAAAATTTTGGCTGAAATTAGAAGATTTTTACAACATTTTGCCATTTTGATTAAATGCATTGGAGTCATTGGGTGCAGCGGGAAAGGGTAGATTTTTTTTTCCGGTTTCTTTGCCCAGAGATCAGCTTTTTTTCCCCAGAATTTACATTTTTTTAAAAGTACAATTATATTTCAATCATTAATTACATTTCAATAAAAATAAAAATGTAATTTAAAACATCTGTCCTATAACTAAATTAGGGAAAACATATTACTTTCTTAGCCAAGTGCTAAGTTGTGTTACATCAGGATTCAAAACCTTTTTTCTTACAGTTGCTTTATTATAGTTATGAAGAAAATAAAATAAAATAAAGAAAGAAAAATAAGTAACACCCCACAACCAGAATTTACATTTTCTTTCATTTCTATTACATTTTACATCAAAATTAACACATCATTCACAACATCTTATAAGAGCAAGTCCCTCGATTTTTCGTTTTAGAGGCTATGGTTCAGCCAGGGAATAATATTATGCAGGAACCGCCTTAATACTTACAGATCAGCTTTAACATTAAAAAAGTTAATTAATTCTGTTTCTGGGATCCTGGTCCTCTTAGATATCAGGCACCTGTAAAAGATTAGAAACAAACAGATAACAGAACAGTAAAAGAAAAAACTTTGCTGCTGAAATGCAATAGAGATGTCCCCTGTTGTTTTGCTCTTTATATGCTGTGCCATTATAATTAGCATTGTCTTCTGAAGGGGGTGGGGGGGCGGGGGCACAGACACCACATTTCACAAATGTTGGTTTTTGCATATCTGCTCCCCTTCATTAGTATTTTTTTTATATTGGTGTTTTTTTTTTTCCTTTTTTTTGTATGTTTTTGATCTTTTATGGTAAATTGTTTTCAACCGTCTAATTTAAAAAAAAAAAATTTACTGTCTGTTTTTTTTCTTTCTGTGAAAAAATGTAAAAATAATGAGGCTAAAATAGAGGGGGGCGGGCATATGCGGGGTCATTGAAATGAGCTTTCTCTATCCTTAGAAGCTATGTAAAGTCACACTAAACTCTGTTTTTTTTTAATATATATATTTAAGTATGTATTCTTATCTTAAAAAAGTCCCTTCTATTGCTCTCAGCCTTCTCCAAATTTATTTTTTTACTTTTTTTGCTGCTAGGAACTGACTTTCAGTTAGAGGGTGGCTATGTTCATTCTCCATAGTCCCACTGGAACATAGGGATGTAATCAGTGTTGCCAACATCCCCCAGCGTTTTTTACTGGCAGAACATGGAAAATTTACTGGCGGAGCACATTTTTTACTGGCAACCTGAAAAATAACTGAACTCTTATTAAAAACTAAGACAATTGATATTTAAACACAACATGGAAACACTGACAATACCCTTATCAAGTAGTTTGCCCGGTTTACACTTAAAAAGTCAGCACAGCATGACAAATTATCAGACCCTAATATTTATAGACATTTGTAAAAATCACTGATTTTTACAAACTGCCAGTAAATTTACTGGCGGTTGGCAACACTGGATGTAATCACCCTCTCTTGCTTGCTTCTAAGATGGACTATGGACTGCTCATTCCAAACATATGAAAGTGAGGGATAAAGGGAAGTTTGGGAGCTCAAGGGGGACTTTCCAAGGAGGCAGGAAACACTGTAGGAAATCTTCCATGTAGATAAAGTCAGCAACCAGGTGAGGATGAATACATTTTCTCTTTATTTCATCCAAGGAGTACACATGTTCCAAAGAGAGAAAACACTAAAGCATTCATAGATGTGCCCCTGCTAGATTCCCACTGCTGCCTGGCTGCAAAGAAAGGGACGGGGGAATCTCTGTCCTCAGTCCCTTTCTCTGTCTCAAAAATGAGACATCAGGGGTCTCTTTAGACCCCTGATATTTCACCAAAGCCCCCCAGCAGGGTTCCTAAAAAAAATTGTTAAAAAAAAATAAAATAGAATATTGTAAAAAATAATAAAAAAACAAAATTGTAAAAACAGAAATAAAATAAAATAAAAATAAACTACTGACATTGATCTCTGCCCTTCTGACATATATACACACACATACTCATGTTTGTTTGCGCTTTGTGGTGCACACCCTAATGCAATAGGCTGCACACACCTATGAACGCATTGCAGCTTATCAAGGCCTTACTCATAGTTAGTCTGACATAACCGTAACAGTAAGAAATAAAGTTATCCCCTCTCCATAGCTCTCCAAACAGATTTTTTTTTTTCCGAGAAGACGCACCTCATCCCAAAGAACTTAAGCGTTAGTTTGGTTTGATCCCTGGTGGGATTATACGGTGCAGAGTGACAAAGCTCAATGCAGAGAGATATATAAAATTCAGATTTTATTTAGTACACAATTTATAAAACAAGAACAAAAAAGTTACAATACATTAAAAGAAACCAATGGTCTCATTCATTTGATTGGGGGCTACCCAAATGGAGGTGTAGAGATTGAGTCAAAAACATATCCCGACATGTTTCGCCTATCACAGGCTTCCTCAGGGGATTTAGTTGACAAACACCAATCATATGTTCTTAAATAGTAAAAAGAATACAAAAGTCAGTACACATTATCCAATACATTCTCCATATATACTCAATACAATATAGCGTATCACTTATGTATGACACAAGGCCACTCCCTCCCAGGACCACCCGGCAACTCCCCAAAAAGGGTCAATACACTTACCAAATCACGCCACCCACAGGCACCAGAAGCTGAACAACCTTATTGCCTTGCACTTTCCTGCTCCCCTCCTCTTTTCTCTCTCCTCTCCCCTCCTTCCCCTTCCCTTTCCTCTCCTCTGGTGGTCTGCCATCAAACTCAGGGGGGTATGAATTAGGTGTACTGCCTGCAACGTTGGTGTTGTGTTAAGTTTCTGGTATATATATGTTGCTATGCTAATAACATGCAATTATTATATATGTTTGTGTTTTTGATTATTACTTTGTCAATTTATGTACTTATTAATTATTATTATTATTTTCTACATTGAAATTGGTGTCTATATCCATCATGTATCATATTATACACTGCGGCCTATCATTGATGGGACGGATGGGTTCGTCGGTCCAATCCCAGGGTATCCGGCATGCTTCATCTTCTTCCCCCTTCGCTATTTGGACCTTGGTCCACTTGGCAGGTCCGTACCCTTGCCAGCCAGGCCTCTATCCTGAGATCGGATTTTGGACTGACCCTGCCTTTGGGATCAAGGTGTACTGGGTGACTGTATGGACGCAAAGGGGTGTCATAATTTAGACACCCCTTTTCCCATGGCAGATGACTCGCCCCTTCCAAGTGGTTTTGGGTCCTTTGACCCACCTGTCAATGACAGGTTTTCTGGCTGGACTCGCTGTCTCCCTTTGTGCCCTGGCCTTTAACATCCTGAGCGGATTCAACTGAGATTTTGGCACGCCTTGTAGTGGGGCGTTTTCCGCCCCTGTCTCTCCCTTCCTCGTCCACCGAGGGGCAGTCTGGGATTCGTGGTCTGGACTGGACTCTCGGAGTGGGCGCATGCGCCTGTCGGGAGTCACGTCCGCACTCGGCCGGTGACGTCAGACACCAGCCAAGTGGAGGATGCATAAAAGCCGGTGTCTCCAGCTACGACACTTGCTGGAGACTGGGGTGCTTATTGCTGTTGGCTCATATTGGAGGTAAATATCTATTCACTCACTGCAACTTTTTGCCAAACTATGTAGATTCTGTGTAGTTGATACATGGTAGAGTGGGTCAGCGTATGGAATCCTGCACTTCAAATTCTCTGCTACTTTATATTGCTTCTTTTCCTTTGTCCTCATCTATCCAACTCTGCTTGAACTTTTCATATATTTGTATATTGGGAAAAAGGGTTACATGAGCAACCAACTGGTGTTTAAATATGCTTATTGGCTGGCATGGATTTTACAGAGTGTGGCAGTTCTGCCATATATCTGCGTTATCTCTATCCTCTCCTATTTGAGGACTATGCATATGTATTATACTATTAATATGGGGTTGCTCTTAGGATTTATATTTTGGCAAATCTCTTTTCATCCTTCCTTGTCACTCTATTTTCTAAGCCGTTGATTGACTAATTAATATCCTAGACCTATTCTTTAAATACATATATATTTTTTATATCTGATTTTTGCCCATCTACAGTTTTTTCCATAGATTGAACAGCACATTTCCACCGCCCATAATTGGTATTGTTCTCATATAGTCGCTACTATAGCGCCCCCAGCTTATTTTCTGACTGATCTGTGGTCAATGTAAATTAATAAGTACTTTGATTTTATTTTAACAAGTTATATTCATTTATAATGATTGAGACATGATGTCCGTTTCATGCCACACACGCTGATTGGGCGGGGCATGATTTATAGAATCTGTTTATTATATCTATCTATCAAACTCTCTTTGATACCTAGCTGGCTCCTACATAAGATCTCTTGTTATCTTTATCCTAGCTTGGACAGTGTAACTGTGCATCCTGTGCAGTCACTGATTGCTAGGTCTCTGGATATGGGGTTGTTCAGCTTCTGGGGCCTGTGGATGGCGTGATTTGGTAAGTGTATTGGCCCTTTTTGGGGAGTTGCCGGGGGGTCCTGGGAGGGAGCGGCCATGTGTCATACATCAGTGATACGCTATATTGTATTGAGTATATATGGAGAATGTATTGGATAATGCGTACTGACTTTTGTATTCTTTTTACTATTTAAGAACATATGCTTCGTGTTTGTCAACTAAATCCCCCGAGGAAGCCTGTGATAGGCGAAACATGTCGGGATATGTTTTTGACTCAATCTCTACACCTCCATTTGGTAAACCCCAATCAAATGAATGAGACCATTGGTTTCTTTACATGTATTGTAACTTTTTTGTTCTTTTTTTATAAATTTTGTACTAAATAAAATCTGAATTTTATATATCTCTCTGCATTGAGCTTTGTCACACTGCACCGTATAATCCCACCAGGGAACATCCTCTCAAACCAAACTAACGCATAACAGTAAGAAATTATTTTATAAAGAATGCATTGCAGGGCTAAGTAGTAGATGTTTATGGATTATTTCTGGACAATAAGGATATTGTTTGGTGTTACTTCAAAGTCTATTGCACAATTAAAATCCACCAAATGTGCGTTAATTTCACATTGGCTACAGTGCATTTTTTAAAAATGGTGAAAGTCTGCTGAAATGTCCTGATTTTCACCAAAATTTCAGAAAAAGGAGAAATCTTGAGATCCCTCATCCTTTTTGCCTATTTAACATATGAACTGCAGTGCACTATCATTCTTTTTGGCAACCCAAGACACAAAGAACCAGGTCACATCTGTTTTTCCATGCAATAAGGTGCTCCATCGGCAACCCATTCAACATGAGCCCATCTTTATGCATGGCAGTAGTAACGAATAATGTAAGTGGGGCAAATTGAGTGATTGGCTTGTGAACTCCTCTGCAGTACAGGTATATGAATGATGCAACCTGCTCTGTAGAGCAGGGGCTCTTCAAACTTTCCAAATCAAGGTTTACTGTCCTTCCGGCTTTGGAGGAGCCGGATTGTAGCTGGTAGCAGGATGAAAATGCTCAGCATTAGAGGCAGTAAACAATGGGTCTGGCTGGGTGGTCAATAGGAGTAATAAATGACATGGTGTCTGTGGTCATTAGGAGGATTAGTGCCCCATCATTGGTATTTGTGAAGTCAGTGGAAGGAACAGTACCCCTTTGTTAGTGTCAGTAGGAGAAATAGTGTCCCATTGTTGGTGTCAGTGGAAGAAATAGTACCCCATCATTGATATCAGTGGTAGGAATAGCCCCCCTTCATTGATATCAATGGAAGGAATAGTGCCCCTTTGTTGGTGTAAATGGAAGGAATGGTGTCCCTTCATTGGTATCAGTAGGAGAAATAGTATTCTATCATTTATATCAGTGGAAATAATAGTGCTCCATCATTGGTATCAGTTGGAAGAATAGTCCCCATTCTTTGATGTCAGTGGGAGGAATAGTTCCCCTTCGTTGGTATCAGTGGGAAGAAAAGTGCCCCTCTGTTGGTGGCAGTGGGAGGAATAGTCCCCATTCATTGGTGTCAGTGGAAGAAATAGTACCTAGCTGTTGGCATCAATGAAATGAATAGTGTCCCATCATTGGTGTCAGTGGGAGGGATAGTGTCTCATATCAGCTGATAAATAGTGCCCCAAGGGCTGGATAAAGGCAAGCAAGGGACTGCATCTGCCCATGGGTCACACTTTACAGCCTTAGATAAATATATCCAATAAATGCCTCTTTTTCTCAGTCTTTCTTCTCAAACTTCTTTCTTTTCTAACTTGATTGCTAGAGGTGAAATAGCGAGCCTCACAAAAGTATGAAAATTGTTGACGCATTATATCAGATAATGGAATCTATGACCAAACCTGTTGGTTCTTCAGCAAACAAATGATGAAAAAATTCACTTGCACATAGAACAAATGGGCTTCCATTCTTGCCATGCATTGTTATCATAAATGTATTCATTTACTCTATTATGTTCTTCAATTATTGTGTAGAATTGCACATAGGATACTGGGTAACATTAAATAAACCTTGGAAATCAATAGAAAGTGTAATAGTATGCTAAAGCCTTCAAAATACACATTAGCACTGGCTCTGTTTCATTGTGTCCTCTGACTGACTCTGCGAACATACAATGTCTTGTCAACAAAGGTACACACACTTTTAGAGTGATGTTGTTATACAATTCAATGGAATGGAAAAAAATACATTATCTCTAAATATATTAGTGCACAGTGTATTCAGTATACATATATTCCTTTGAAGAAAGGCCCTTGAAAGTTAGCGTATTTGTTGCAAATGTAGACAAAATGAAAGGTCTTTTTTATTGGTAAAACCTTGGTCTTTTTAAACTTTAGTAATTATCTTCTAAATTGAGCTATTACACCCAAAAACAAAAATGTAATGTATTGCAGCTTACCAGTTGTTACACGTGGTAGCTGCATTTGTTTTTTTCAGACATTTTTCTTTATTTTCACCTGGTGATCCAGCCAGTAGCACACTTCCTATCTTAAAGCGGTTTCAGACATGAATTATGAGACACATCATATCTCTCTATAGTGTGCACTTGTCTCAATCCAAAACACCAATTTTTGTCTGCTGCCTCCTTCCTCTGCTATCAGCATGAATCACTTCTGACAAGTTTTCCTGAGACCAAGAGAAGAAAGGTGACAGGGGAGGGACCTCCAGGCAATTGACAGCCTCAGCTCTGTTCCTGTGTGCTGTGTGAAGGGGGTGTATCTCTTCCCTCCAATCATTTCTCAGAGTTCTCCTCACTGGGCTCTGCAGAGTGTAATTTCAGCTCTCCGCAACCTTTTTTTCTGAACGCTCAGAGGAGCTTTATAAATTCTGCACTTTGAATGGATGTAGAGGAGATTACAATGCAGGTAAACAGGTACAACGTATGTAAGAGGATTTATTTCATCTCTTTGTATTACCTGAAGCCAGTCACTTCACTGGAAAAACTGAGCCGATTTTCCCATCCCCCCTTTGAAGGTGGATGGGGGAATCTTCCCCGCTGTGCTATTATATTCTGACAGCTCAGAGACTCCACCCGCTGTCAAAATTACCTGAAGCACTGATTGAGCAGATTTATCTAACAGGGCGGTTAAACGGTGCATGCTGGGTCCGTGACGTCACAAAGGGGTGGTACCACAACGTGGCGTCACCAGGTGGCCTCGCCCCTTACCTACTTAAGAACTGTCAAAAGGCAGAGCACACATTCGGTGGTTAGCCTTCGTCACGGGTGGAGCATTTTTTCCTGGGTTGGGCGGTGCGGCGGGCGTCATGATTGACAATGGATCTACATCGGGGGGACATTGTTTTTTAATAAAGGAATTATCAAAAACTGCCTTTTTTTGGGAGAAAGAGTAGGGGCACAATATCATTCACATAAGGGGGCAGGATCTGTGGGCCCCCTTGTTAAAGGGAGCTTCCAGATTCCGATAAGCCCCCTGACTGCAGACCACCACAACCACAGCCCAGGGTTGTGGGGAAGAGAACCTTTAGTCCATCAACACATGTTGAGGGCATGTGGCCTGGTATGGTTCAGGAGGGTGGCACTCGCTCTCCCCCCGTTTCCTGTCCTGCCAGGTTGCATGCTTAGATAAGGGTCTGGTATGGATTGGGGGGGACCCCCACGCCATTTTTTTTCACTTTTTTCTATTGCCGACAATGTTTTTTTTTTTCATTCAGCTGTCAGCCATTGTTAAGGACGCAATGGCCGGCTTCCCGATCAGTTCCTTTACAACAAGTTATTCATTGTGCCCTGATTGGGGGAATTTGGGGCTTAGAACACACTGTGCAGCGCACAGTACATTGTGGGGCACTCGACGGGTAAACATCCCACCTAGCACCCCTCAAATTTGGGTGTTCGCCTAATGGACAAACAGGTGATGTTCAGGCCAAACTTTTGCTCGGCTCCAACTGTTCACCCTACTCTACTGATGATGTCAGAAAGCCTGCAACTAGTGAAGCGATTAAAAGAAGCAGCTTCAAGGTACTAGTCTAACAGCTAAAAAGAAAGCATAACTGTATTGAAATTGAAGATCAGCAATGCACAACAAGCTCAGCAAGAAGACAATCCAACCAAATGCATTCAGGATGTACAGAGATGATTAGTAGCAGTAGGTCTCTGGTGTGCGGGCAGCCTCTGTCTCAAGGGGAATGCTGCCTGGCCAGTCTGTAACCAAGAGGGGAGACTTCCAGGAAAGATGGCACATCCCTGACTTTCCCTACTTGTCTGGAACCTCTCTTTGATGCTAAGCATTGTCCCTGACAGATGGGTGACTTGTCCTTACTCTATCCACACATGCCAATCAGGGAGCCAGGGTCTTAAACCCTGCTTGACCTAAGACGGCCACCAAAGTCACATGGAATGCCAGCATACAATCTCTGTGACTGAGAAGATCATAGAGGAACAGGGCTCCTCTGAACTCCCTCTTTCACCTGCATTGCTGCTATGGATGTGCGCCACTTGAAGTGGAGAAAATAGACTACACCTGCCTAAAAGCCGCAATGCTTACCTTGCTCACTGGCAGCTGGTACTCTTCTCTCTGGCACTCTCGGGACGTGATCAGGCCCTTCCTGGCTTCATGTACAATTCAGGATTGCTGGTCTTGCATAGTATGCGATAATGTCAGAAAGCCTGAGACCAACAGAAAGATGAAGAGAAGCAGCTCAGACTCCTGACTCTTAGATCTGTGAAGGTTCCTCATGGTGCAGCTCAAAATCCCTGGGGTCCCTAATTTCCCACCCTTCTTTATTTCCCCTCCCCCCTTTTCTCCTTTTCTTTTTCTCTTTGTTCTCTTCTACTTGCTTCTACATGCTTCCTCTCCACTTTGTTGAGATTTTGTCTGAGCAGTGTAGGCTATGGACATTTATCTTTTGAAGCCTTCCCCCCAAGCCCCCCCCCCTTTTTTTTTATGCGCCAGGCCTCCTGCTTATATCCGTCATTTAGATTGCATGATAATGTTTCGATTGCCTGAATGTTGTCTTTTTGGCACTTCTTTAGAACAAAGGACCTTCGTGTCTTAGATGTTCAACTTGCTCTTACAAATTGATGCTCTGTAAGTCTTGCTTTATCCATATAGTCTAAGGCTGCTGTCACTCTCACCTTATATTTGGGGAGCAATATTTGTAAAAGATGCATTGATATTCTATGGTTACCCTTCATTTCTATACCGTTTGTCATTTCTTTTACTTTATTGGAAAAATTTCAATAAAATTTCAGGAAAAGAAGAGAAGCAGCTCAGGTGACTGGTCTTGTGGCAAGGCGGAAACCTGTGGAAGCAAGGAATAAGGTAAGTATTACAGCTTATTCCTCTACCCCTAGTCTAAAGTAACATTTAAAGGTAACTTTTAAGCTATCCCAGAGTTTAGCTTTAGGTGGCAATATAAGATCTCTAGAATGTTCCATGCTGTTCTTCTGGTTGGACAACCAAGAAGAGATCTAGATGCATCTGTTTAAGATTCTTTGGAAGGTCTCCAGATCCTTTGTAAATAGCGCTTCTCAAATGAAAACCACCAGACCCCCTTTCTCTACCCCCACTGCAAAGGTAATTTTTAATGCTGCCTGGAATTGGACATTTACTCTGGAATAACCTGATACCCAGGTAGGGCTGGAGTCTATAGCCAATCCAAGCAAAGTCTCGGCAGACCTTTATGGTTCACTAACCTTGCCCATCTGGTCTGTATTTTGAAAACCACTTGGGAGCCCATTATGTGGTTTTCTCGTCCATATGTTCACTTTAAAAAAGTGGCATTTTACCAGGCTATATGTATATTTCAGTTTATTAATGACTCACCGGGACATGACAATTTGGGATGTAAGAACTGCCACACTCACTGCAACGAAGAAGTTAAAAATAATGTTTATTTTTTCTGAAGACCCTGCAATCCCTGAACAAGAACAACACTTAAAATAGTGTTTAGGGAAGATCAGCAAATGCTGTGAGAAGCTTGGAAAACTATTTTAGTTGTGGTGGAGCATTCTGTGTGAACAGTGTTTATTTAGACAAAGTTTGTTATGTTTTTCAAGAAAGCTTTATTTATACTAATGGTACGACACTGGCATCAACAGAATCTCAGAAAAAGATTTACTAATAAATTCAAACACAACTTTCTCAACATTTCACAGTGTTCTTTTTATGTTGATAAATTGGACAACTTTAAAGTTGCAGTTAATGACAGCAGGAATTTATCATTTTGCCCCCTCCCATATCCCCTATTCCCCCAGCCTAAATGCCTTGTGCTTTAAGAGCAGGGACCAAATTTTCTGTTTAGTGCTTAAACCTTTAAAGGAGTTGTAAAGGCAGAAGGTTTTTTTATCTTAATGAACTGTATGCATTAAGATAAAAACCTTCTGTGTGTAGAAGTCTCCCCAGCACCCCCTAATTACTTACCTGAGCCCTTTCTCTCTGCAGCGATGTCCACGAGTGTCTTAGCCATCCAGGACACTCCTCCTGATTGGCTGAGACACAGCAGCGGCGCCATTGACTCCCACGACTGTCAATCAAAGTCAGTGAGCCAATCAGGGGAGAGGGGCGGGGCTCCGTGTCTGAATGAACACACGGAGCTGTGACTCGGCTCAGGTGCCCCCATAGAAAGCTGCTGGTTGTGGGGACTCAATAGGAGGGAGGACCCAGGAGTAGCGAAGAGGGACATAAACTCCTGTGTATATTTAGATAATGAATGCCTTTCAAGAGTCATTGTTTAGTGTACTTGCATCTTTATTTTGTGACTGCTATCCCTTGTCTATGGATACCTATCATACTGGCAAAATCTGGAAGGGAGCACAAGGATAACCTTGTCAGTTTACTGCTGTTCCTTCATTATATAATGGCAGGCTGGAGGCAAGTCTTTGGCCGAGCTGTATTGCTTTAATGTGTTTGTTACCCCAACATTCCTGATATGTATCTGTTGTACCATGTACCCTGCTTTCCTATTGCAAACTGAACTTGCTAGACTAAGAAGAACATCCATCTTAGCGTGTTCAGTTTTTTGACTATGCTGGGAGCAGGGCTCAAGGTCATGGATAAGGGAAATGATCCCCTGTATAGCTTTCTCTGCAGCAGCTGAAAGCTGGCTTCTTCTCATCTCCCTCCTACTGGCTTTTAGCTGCAACAGATACAGGCATACAGGGGATCAGTTCCAGTAATTGCCCCCCCCCCCCCCAACCACACCGATCAGCCTCACTGTGCACCATATGTTTCTCCCAGCTGCCCAGGGCCCCCTGTGTGCCCCCTATACCCACAGTGCTGCCAGCTTTCCTCCTCTCCTTCCCACCGGCAGCTACAAGCACACAATAGGATCCTTCAGGATGGACAGTGGGGTAAGGGCCCGGTAAATATGTTACACTTACAAGCCTCTTTCTTTCCTGATTGAACAATATATTGGAATTTGGATTTACTAAAGGCAAATAGACTGTGCACTTTGCAAAGTGCAGTTGCACTCTGCAAGTGCTGTTGCTCCAGAGCTTACTTAATGAGCAGAAGCTCTGGTGACTTCCATCATCCAATCATGTGCCAGCAAAAATTCAGTTTTTTTAATTTTCCTTGCACATGAATGGGTATTCTTTGCAAGGTGAAGCCTTACCTCATTTACTAAGCTCTGGAGCAACTGCCCTTGCAGAGTGCAACGGCACTTTGCAAAGTGTACAGTCTACTTGCCTTAAGTAAATCAACCCCCCATGAGTGATCTGTACCAATCACTCACTGTGCTCATTCATAACTGAAGTATAGTAAACTGTGTATATTTGGAGGGGCCCTATCAGGTTGGCTGTATGGGACCCAGTGGTTTCTAACAGCAGCCCTGGCAGAGCCTGCCTGTCCTCCAATGGCCAAGACTTGTGCTGACACGCCCCCTGCACAGCTCTTCACTGTGAAGATCAGTGTACTGCTCTTTCTCTGCCTCTTGCTGACACACCCCCTGCAGTCTCCAATCCCAGCTCCCTAAGCCTTTTATTCAATTGGGAACAGAGGTCATGTGATCACTTATAAAAAAGAGAAAAAGGTATTTATGTATTTTTTATATCTATACACAAATGATTTGCCTTGCATTTCAATTGTAAACTGAATGGGTTATTTTACATGTTGAGGATTTACATACACTTTTACTGCAGTGGAGAAAGGGGAGATCAGGGACATGGCTGTGCTGTCTAGGAGGGTTGAGTGAATCTAAAGACTAGCTGAATCCTTTGAGGTAAAACAGCTCATGTGTAGTAATTTCAACAGTTTTCCTTTATGGAACATAAATAATTCTTTATATTCATATGCAATATTATTCACATTTTCCACTGTGCCTACTTCTTTTTGTTGTTAAGAGAGCTCAGAGTTCTGCTTTAAAGTACCACTCAAGATGCTTAAAATGACACTAAACTATATCCTAATTCTCCAAAAAATATTTCATACACATCCGCTACTTAAAGTGATTGTAACCCTAAAAAAAAAAAATTCTGTTTAGAGTTGAGCGGACACCTGGATGTTCGGGTTTTCATGGAAAAGTTTGTGTTCAGGTTCGGGTTCGGTCCGAACTTGACCCGGACCCCGAACCCCATTGAAATCATTGGGGACCCGAACTTTTGGGCACAAAAATGGCTGTAAAAAAGTCCTGGAAAGTGCTAGAGGGATGCAAAAGGAAGAAAAGTGGGGGTAAGGACAAGTGCCCTACAAAGAAATGGGGATAGGGAAATAACAATAATCTGGCCCTTACAGCAACAGCAGGAACCTGACCCTATAGAACTAGGAGATGATTTTAGAACAATAATCTGTCCCTTACAGCACCAGCAGGAACCTCTCCCCATAGCAGATTGATATGATTTTAGAACAATAATCTGTCCCTTACAGCAACAGCAGGAACCTGACCCTATAGAACTAGGAGATGATTTTAGAACAATAATCTGTCCCTCTAAGCAGTAGACTCTAACTAGTCGAGTCAGATTATTCTGTAATGCAGGATGAGATGTTATTAGATCTGCAATCTGTCCCTAAAAGCAGTAGCAGTAGTAATCTCTACCTAGTCCACAATTAGATCGTTCTGTAATGCAGAATGAGATGTTATTAGATCTGCAATCTGTCCCTAAAAGCAGTAGTAGTAGTAATCTCTACCTAGTCCACAATTAGATCGTTCTGTTATGCAGGATGAGATGTTATTAGGTCTGCAATCTGTCCCTCACATCACCAGCAGCATCTTCTCCCTACACTAGCCTGAGAGCATATGACATGCAGCACTAC